>BJBW01007467.1:0-39690 GCA_004320125.1 Scolopax mira | reverse complement strand
TTCACAATAAGTAGGCTACAGTTTGTTCAGTGGGTTTCCAGAAGCTAACAAAGCCTTTGACTAAGTAAACTGGTTGAAATTAGCTTGCAAGGCAATTTATAATCTGGCTCATTTCATAAGGTTTTCAGTTTCATTGTATTGTTTTGTACCCTTGAAGAGAGGACTCAATAACAAAACTGCTCTGAAATGAAAAATAGATATGCATTCTTCCAGTAGAGTCGCAAGCATTGCTTTGCCTTCTTCCCCAGTTAATTTTATTTGGAGGAAGAACATCCTCATGTGTCCATCAGTCTTCTGTTTTCATGAGCCATCATTTTCCAACACATTCCAGTGTTTTGTTTCAAAACTCTTTGGTTACCTCCAATGACAACTATTTTTAATTCTCACGCTGGATCATATGAATTGCTGAGGGAATAGAGACTTGTGCTCCTGGTAACCACAATTCATTTTCCATAGTGTCAGGTGAAAAATTTAGGTAAAAAAAAAATGCAGCAGTCACAAAGTTGAATCCCACAGGCAGAAAGGTGAGTGAGGTCACAGCAAGGCTTCCAAATATTTCCAGATGCAAGCAAGATAGGAAAGAAGCCAGATAGACTGAAATATTTCATGCTGATAGGTAGGACAGACCTAGAAGTAAGTAATATCTTCACTAAGTTCTAGTGGCAGAAAGAAAGGATAACAAAAAATTAAGCAGGAGTTTTCATATGAATATTCTGAATTTAGAGGTCGGCCAGCATCCCAGCTGCAGGTGGCTAGTAACAGTACCTAAAATTGGGGAACATGAGGTGAGATTCTTCCCCAGTGATACCCTCTTAGCTCCAGACAGTCAGACAGCAGCTCATGGACAGAAGTCACATCTTCACTATTGCTGCTGCTGAAGCTATCCTATTTGATTGTGTCCAGTACCTTTTTTTATCAGACCATTTTCCCCATCACCCCCACAGTATCCTGTGGCACTAAGCTCCACAAGTATTTAGTGTCATTAGAGAATCTGTTGTTTCTCATTTGAAACTGATGTGCAATACTTCTATTGAGTGTCCGCATCCTTTTGCACTGGGAGAAATGGCAGTCAGTCGTTCCTTATTCATCTTTGTCACAGCAATCATTATTTTGTAGAACCATGATACTACTTACAGGTGTATATATGGCTTTTCAGTTAGTAGTGAGATTAAGGCAAAAGCATTAGTTAGAAACAGCATACTTCTAAAAATACAAAAAAAAAAAAAAAAAAAGACAGCAAGTGGGAGAGAGAGGAATGAGCTGTTTTATGAGACTGTAAAACCAGCTGAGCAGACTAACAAGAAATGGAACAGCATGGCCTAATTGCAAAGTGAGATTGCTCTGCCTTTCCAAAGAGTGTGGATTTTTTTTTCCAGCTCGTGAAAATGGCCTTTCTAAAGAGTGAAAGTCAGATATTTTGGGAGGAATAATCCCTTTTGCAATGCTCATCAGTGTTGTGTAGGCAGACAGGAAATAATTTGTGATTTGTGATCAGTCCTCATATATTTCATACTGTCAGGACAAGGTCTAATCCATGATTCTTGCTGATGTCATTTCTCTGAGCAACATCAGAGATACCTTGATAGGAATCATGATGAAAATACCATCTGCCATGTCTTCTTACAAAATCAAAGACCCACTTCATAATGTTTTGAGGTGGGAATAGGCTGTGTTATTGTTCTCTCTCATACCCCAGTGGTGCAGAAGGAGCAGGGTTTCAGAACTGGTTCTTGCTGAGGACAAGGGTAGATACAATTTAAACAATGCTGAAATCTGTAATTCAGTTTTCTGTGATGATGATGGACTGTTTTCTAAGCATAGTTTTAACCATTTTCAAAGTGGGGGCGATAGGTGAGATTAGTCTTCATTGCCCATAGCTCTTCAAAAGTTAGGTGTCTTATCGAAGCTGGTCTCCTCCTTTAGTCAGGAGAGAGAGCAGTACCACCAGGAATGTTTTCCCATTTTTTTCTCCTATATAGGGTTGAACTGTCCTGTAGACATCACTTGCTGTTTCTTTCCCTTGTCTGTCGAGGATGCCTGCCTTAAGCTAAACATCTTTTAGATGACTAGATGGAGATTTATTGGTTTTAGAGGTTCTGTAACTTCATTTTCCTTGTTGTTTACATCCCGATTTAACCACTGTAGTAGTACTAACTGCTGTCTATCCTGCTGAGGAGGAGAGGAAAGCCAGACAGCAGTGTCAGTACAGCATTATCTACTTGTGCCTTCCCTTCAAATTGTAAAGAGAAAAGTTGTGTGACTTGTCTATGTGATCCCAAAGATATTGCAGATTTAAAAAGGAAAAGAAGAAACAGCTTATAACATAAACTTCCACCATCTGCATGAAGTGAGAAGGGACAATTTTGATCCTCCCCTCTGCCCTTCCACAAGGCAGAGGCCATGGATATCGGCCAGATGGTTTCTGTATGGAACCCAAAAACTTGTGATCAAATTAGAGCGAGTAACGTTAATGGAGTTCTGTAAATAGAAGAAGTGAGCAGATGAGGATAGGTCAGGGGAAGAGAAGAGAGGGCCTTTGAGGTAAGAGAAGAGTTTGTTTCATAACAAGACTGCTCTTCTCATGTTTCCCTGTCCCAGGAGCAGAGTCACTAGACACTCAGGAATCCTGAACTCATCTTTCATTAATATAAATACAACAAACTTATTTTAAGCAATATTATGTTTACTTTTTTTAATACTGAAAAAAGGTAACAACTTAGCCTGAGAACATGTCCAGGAATGCAAAAGATCTATCTCCCAGAGAATGTTAGTTTTCTTATATCACATAGCTGTGCTCTTAATCCTGATGTTTTTTCAAGTCAGAGTTTTCTATTCTTGAGGGTTTATTAAATGTTATAGTACTGCACAACACAGGATGAGCACTGTGGTGTCAGCTGTACAATGCAGCCAGACCCCTAATATTTCTGTTCTTTGTTTCTTTGCATTTTAATAACTTAGAGAGAGCCTAATGTCCCCTCATGCAGAAACACAGGGAAATTACAGGTGTTAGCAGACCCAGCTGGCTAAACATCGTTACCTACCACTTTTTTTTTTCCTCACATAGAATGAGAGATACAATTAATGATTGGACCAACTACATAGAGTGAGTGGGAAAAGTTAGAACACAAACTTTTCCCCCATCTTCCTTTTTTCTGGAGAGGTTTCTAGGAGAGCACTGAGGCTCTCCTGAGTGCAATTCTTGCTCTGACCACCTGCTTCATTAAGAAGCTAGGCCTGCTTACCAGCACATGCTGCTGGTGTCCTGTGTGAGTTGTTCAGAGGATGACTGCTTCTCTCTTCAGCTTCTGAAGGGCTCCCACTCCAATAACGTAGGGGTACAGTTGCTTTCACCTGAACATTTCAGCAGGCCCTTCAGAAGTTCACAAGTAAATGCAAACAGAGGGCAAGACTTTTCCCTGAAGACTTAATGAAGAGCAGTCAGAAATGCTTCTGGATGCACACGGTGATACCAGATGGTGAAGCACACTGAAACAGGACTACTTTCAGCAAAGGTTGCATTGCACCTGTTCTTGCCGTCTGTATGGAAGTTCCTTCCTAAATGGATCACACTTTGGTTCTGGTGGTTTTAGCTTAAAATCTTCCCTGTAAAACTAACACTGAATCCTGCAGCAGGGACTTGCCAAATACTTAAAGCTTCCACTTCAGTAGCCTGCAGGTGTGCACTGTAACTGAATTTTAATTTGGAGCAGGTGACAACAGGAAAGGACAATGTGTGCATTTTGGCAAAGAATCCATTCATTTGGTTCTTCTGGGAAGAAGAATTTCTCACTGGGAAAAAATACCTGGCTTTGGACACTTGTGAGCTAGTTTAAGCCATTCTGTTAACACAAGGCTTTCATTCTGGGCTCTAGTTTAATAATGCTGACTACTGGAGTTCTTCAAAGTCTAATGAAACACTGCTTCATACTTTCTGGAAGAAAAAATCACCCAGAAAACTCTGACAGTTGCACAAAATCAGGGGTTTAAGAGGTAGGACTGCAGCAGTGTAAATGATATGATGTGGTAGGAAGGTGAGGCCTCTCAGCAGGCAGTGTAGCACTAATAAAACATTTTTGTCCTAAAAGGGAAAAAAAAAGTAATTCCTCAGCATTTACAAGCTGAAACACACAGTTTCAGCAGTGGAATATTAATGAATCAGTAATGCCAGACACTGCTTTATTTAGCCAACTTCTGTAACACTGATGTACTTTATTGTTTATTCAAACTGGAGACTTAACCAGCATTTCATGTTGATAACATTTCTATAAAAACAAACTTCTGTCTGGGAAAAGCTATGGCTGGCCAAAGGAAGCACTCTTTTTGCTTAGCCAGTTGGCCTAAATGCCAAGCACTTGAAATGTTACGTGTTTTACTTAGCTTGCATATTAAGGTAGGGAAATAGTGTTTCAGTTATAGGTGCTAGAATCCAGCTTTGTGTCTTTTGGGTCATTGTGCTCATCAGATTCCCAAACTGACATCTGAAATCAGCTTCCCTGCAGCATTTCTGTGGAATAAAAACTTACCTCATCTTCTTTACTGAATGAGGCAGCTGTTATTTTACTCCCGGCCTGCCTTAAGGGACACTGGTTCCCAAGAAAAGCATTGAGAAGGTGAAAAATGGCAAATATTCAGCCTCAGAGTTTCTCCCCCAATTCTTATGACCTGTCCTAACATCTGGTGACATACTACTTTTTTGGGACTAGGTGATAAACAGGAGGCTGTTCACAGCAACTTGATTCTCAGGACTTTTATTTCTTCCCGTTGACTGCATCCTTCCTTGTGTTTCTCACTCTGCTCCATTTAAAGAGGTTCTTTGCCAATTCTAAACTGCCTGAAAGGTGTCATAGAGAGAAGTGAAAGCAAAAGACAAAAGATGTCAGTGTGCCGGGGTACATCTGCTGATACCACTGTAGGCTCTTGAAGGTGAGAGAGAGAAGCACCTGCAAGATAAATTCTGCCCAGATTCCCTGCATCTGCAAAAAAAAGGCCTCCCTGGATTTGATGGCCTGTAGGAAATTGAGCTCCATGCAGCTTGTATGTAGCTATGAGAAGACTATGAAATCTCTGGTATAAAAGCCTTAGAAGTTGATGAGATCTAAGCACTTTTTTATTCAGTTAGCAAAGGCAAGTAATTATCATCAAGAGTCCTCTCCCCAGTTTTTGTGTTAGAAATGATAATATATTTAACACACACAAAAATGACTTTTTAAATTTCTTTATTTTTGTATATATTTTAATTTGAAATTTCTCACAACATTAAGGCCAAGACTTACGTTAATTTTTTGAACTTTCAAGCTAAACTATTAAAGCTTGACAAATTAAATCAAAAAAGGCTTTATTATAGGAGATATTTGGTGAAACTCAGCCCTGTCTGATATATTAGTGTCTTGCCAGCTACAATATCACCTCTCAGATCTCGTCAGGTGATTGAAAATTGAAGAAGTGCCACACAGGATCTTTGTAATGGCTGTTGATATTGCTCATGTCCCACGTGTCATTGATTGGGCACTGAATGTGGCTAATCCTTTCAGCTGGTGGCTGGGCATCTTCAATGATCATTTAGTTGGAATATGCGGGGGTTAAAGGAGGTAAAGATAGGTGGCGATTGTGATGGCTCTCAAATTTCAGCTATAGGGCTGAGAACTTGCCATGTTTCATCTTGGAATGAATGATCTGGGTGGAAGAAAGTAGATGCAAGAAAAGACATGTAGCTAAAAGGCATTTCTGTCACTGAGAATATTCACCAACACAAAATGGTATTAACACGTGCACCTTGGGCAGGACAGGAAGATGGAGAGGAAGATTTTTTTGACCTTTTTTTTTACCTCCTGTTCATTCATTCTGTCATAGGAAATTGAGCAGAACAGGCTATTTGTATTGGTACAGAACAAACAGATCAAAATGTAATACTTAAATATAGCTCAAAAGTTAAATTTTATGTAACACCGATCCTTTGAATTCTTCATCCCAAAAGCATAAAGGTATGCTATGGAAACTTGCCAGGTGCAAGTTACAATCTATTAAATTATCAGTAAATACCAGAATTAGCAAACCCTACAAATAAAATCAGTTCAAATTACCCCTTCCTTAAAAACACTGATTTCCGGATCACCTGGATTCTGACATTCATAGTCAATATGAATGTGCCATTTATTCAACTTTTTTTTAAATACTAGGCTTTAAAGAAGAAGAAGAGATGAGTCAAGGTATTTTTTGCATGCAGTTTTTTTGTGCTGATTTACTGAGTTAAAGTCTGTTTAATTCCAACTCTGGTTGCAGTCATACTGGTAAAAAAAAAATAATGTTTGCTTCAGCAGAGCCTGCCTGGATAAATAACCAATGCCCTGGCTTGCTTACAGGTTGAGTGGATTCCTGGTTTTGGTGCAGTGCCTTAGCAGTGAAGCAGGGTAAAGTAATTTCTTAGTGACTCTATGATGCAGAAATAGGCTAATAGTAGTTGTGGAGAGTGTTTATTGTTTAAAAAAACAAACAAGCAAAAATCACCAAACCCTTCTTCCCACTTCTGCACTCCCATAGCCTGTCCCACAGTAGAAGGCAGCAGGGAAGAAACCACCACAGGTGAAAATGAATCAGAAGTAACTGAGCAAAAGAGCACTACATTCCCCCTGTTGTCACACTGGGACCTTCCCTAGCCTGGGTGTTGTTATCTTTGCAGTGTTCTTACAGCAGAGAAAATAGGTTAACTCATAATGAATTTGGAGATAGTTGCCTTTGCTTTTTAAATATTAATTTTATAAAGCCAGCTGATCACAGAGTGACAGCCCGAGACACACATGGATCTCGACTGTTCTTTCTGTTGATACCACCTGTTGGATGGGCAGCCACCGTAGAGGATGTTCCTTGGTTTTGACCAGGGCTCTGATACCATGGACTGGACAGGAGGTAAGTTTTGCAGCTTGAAGGAAGCTGAAGTATCACTAGTATTCTTCTGGAGAAGATAATACATCCTTTGTAAAACTTGTACCTCACAAGAGTCCAAGGCAGCTTTGGGGCTTTTGTCCACAACTCTTTAAAAGAACTTTTAATCAATACAGTTTCCCTTTCTCACTGAAATTACATTTGCTGTATTTTTAGTATGTTCTGATGGAGCAAAAGGTGTTACTTACATCCAATTTTCCATATAACCACTTCTGATGACTGTCCCTTTCAAGTCTTTTCAGCCTATCCATCCTGAATTAACTTTTTTGTAAGAAAGGGCCTTTCGTGATTTATAAATTTTAATACAGGATGCTAGCTGCCAGAAAGTTTTGGATTGCAACCAAAGATTTTAACCAGTCTACCCAGCAGATGAAATGAGGTACAGCTCCTGCTGCACCTGGAGACAGTACTTCTTTCATTGCTCTGTTTCAGAGTTATGACACCTCTGCTTTAGCCTCAGAAAGTCAGGAATTTTCCTTTAAACAGGCTTCCTGGAAATAGAGTTTTAGGCTATTAATGGGTAATTTATCACATAGTATTTTTCAGACTTAAGAAAGTGTGTTTTGAGGTTTGTTTTGGTTTTAGTATAGTAAAATGGGGACAGCTAGGCAGAAGTGAGGCTCTTGATGTGATATCTTGACAACAGATGGTGATAGTGGAGACCAACCCCTGGTGAAAAAACGTTGTGCACTTTGACAGTGAAGTGCTTGGAACTTCAGCTTCAGCTGTTAAGCAGACAGATGGAGATTATAGTGGCTTTTCTATGAGCTGTGCAGTTCTTATTCACCCCAAGAATCCCATTAGCAGTGTGGGACACCACGTGTGAAGGAGTTGTGCTTGACCTGGGTAAATGCTGCACTGTGAAGCTTGCAGTGGATTACCTCTCCTGTGTGAATGCTTTTCCACATGGAAGAGATCTGCAGAGCTCCAGAGTATCAGGAGTATTGCCCCCAGAACATGGGTAGTGTCTCCCATTATTTTTGTCTTCAGAGATACAGATATTTTCTAGAGAGAGATATACAGCTCAATTAACATATATATATATATATTATTTTTTTTTTTTCTGCCAAAAGTGATCATATGAACAGTTACAGAGAGGCTCAAAATTTGAAGGTGGTAGTGTATATAAAAGGCCATCTGCAGATGACTGAACTGTAACCAGGATTGCTCTGTGGTTTGTTTCAGGGACTTGCTCTCAGGATTTAGGGTATCTCCAGGATACTTAGTTACCAGGGTCATTATAGTAAAGGAAGTCAGAATTCATAATTAATTAACAGGTCGTAGAGTAGTTGTATGCAGAGAGCCCTGTGGAGCAGTAAATTCCCTAGTCCTACCTCATGAAGTTCAGTGCCAGACTTTTCTTGCTGTATGCTCCTGCCCTGCATAAAGCTGTTTGATTTTCTGACCTTAAGCAGAGTTCCAGACTAATGTTTTGGGCAGACCTCAGGGGAACCATAAAGGTATATCACTTATGACACAGTATGTCACTTAATCTTAGACATACAGTTATTTCAGCCCCTATGGTGAAAGAGTCCAACGTGACTGCTGATTGTAGAAATGTATCATTTTGAATAAATTCCCCGATCCATGGTGATGTATCTTTTTTTCAGCTGGGAGAGGTGGGAGGGAGGAGGGGAGGAGGAAGAGAATGGTTTTCCTGTTCTACCATCACGGATGTCTGTGAACTTTCAGTAAACAGCATGACTTTCTGAGTCTGGTTCCTAGCTTTCATGCTTGCTTTCTAATTTGTTTCAAAGCTGAGCAGCTTATATTGTTTGTCTGGGAGCTGTTGTTGTGTACTAGAGAAGGAGCAGGCATGTGTTAGCTCTCACTTGTGCACTACCATGTACAGTACTTTTTCTGCTTTTTGACTAGAATATAGCAATCCTTGAATATTTTAGATAGTGCCTGTCCTGTTCCCCAGAGTCTAAAGTTGTTTCTTCTTTGAAGTAAAAGTAGGAGATAAGGATAACCTTACAAAGGTCTTAATTTAAGTAATTAAATTGTCCCTGCCCAGGGAAAGAAGGTTGGAACTCGATGATCTTTAAGGTGCCTTCCAACTCTAACCATTCCATGATTCTATGAATTAAAATATAACCAGTAGATAAGAATTTTATTATCTGAGCTTCTGAAAAGTTGACTCTTGCTGTATGTTTATGAATTGATATTTTTCTTTTGTCTGTCCTAAGATTTTATTTTAGGGATTTGAGGTTTTTTTAATACAAGAGGCAATCAAGGTGTTCAAAGGAAAGCCCAATCTTACGGTTTTTTTTGGGAGATACAGCATAGTGTGTGGACTTGTACCATTTTAACAAAGGAATTCATCATATATCCACAGACACGCACAGAGTATCTTCAATTTTTTTCATATAGGAAGGTAACTTCTTCAGAAAAATATTAAAGAAACATTTTTTTCTCTCTACTGATAACTTCTAGAAAATTGTAATATATTTTTGTGTGCAATTTAACTATATACTTGAGAGAATACTGAGGAGGAAATGCAACAATAAACTTCAAATACCTAAAAGGTATCTGCAAAGGAGAAGAGAATAGCCTGTTCTTATCATCCATGGATAGAACAAGAAGTCAACTTTAATTGCACAAATGGAAATTTAGATTATGCCTTAGGAAAACCTTCTAACAAAAATTTTCAGCACTGTGACAGATTACTTAGAGAACTTATGGAAGCTCCAGCACTGGGAGTTTTTAGGAATAAACTGAAGGTATGAGACAAACTTTCATACAAATTCAAGGACTGTGTTTGCCCCACATTATCTTTTGGCTTCATAAAGACAGCTGACTTTCCTCCAGATCTTCCCACTGTTTTAGTAATAAATGTACAGGGAGACTCGTCATGAACATAACTTGAAATGCATCATGCCCTACCCAATCTTACCTGGATTACATAACGTTTCATTTAATGCACCTTCGAGTGATTGAAGGAGGTTGTTTTTTAACTTTTTTTTTTCTTTTTTCTGAAGATGGAGGTCACAGTGGCCCAGTCTAAACGACTATTTGTAAGTCCGAGCTAATTGTTCACACTCCCTGCCCTTAACACATACTCTATGCAAACCTGATCCTTGCCAGGACGTAGGTGCAGAAATGTCAGGAGAGGACATGCTGCTTACACACAGGAGAGAGCAATGGCTGGAATGTGCAGCGTGCGTCACACACGTGCTGCAGACTCAGGCATGGCAGGCATCCCCCTGTCATTTCTGGGCAAAAAGCACCCCAAGCCTCCACAGCATTAAAATATCAAACCGGACTTGGGAGTTTGGAGATACCTTGTCTGTAACAGCTCAAGATTGATAAACATGGTACTGTGATCTCCAGATAAGGTTCAGTGATAGCAGCCTTTCATGAAATGCAGCATATCCCAGTGCATGGCCCGGTGCCCAAGAAAGTTGGAATAAGATTCAGTGATTCAAACATTTCAAATTGTGCTCTTGTTTGTACTGTTTGATGCCAGCAGCCATAAATTTACAAGGTACTCTGTCTGGGCCTTTAATGGTTAGGAAATATGAAGAACTGAACTAAATTGAGGGAAAGGGAGGAAAAATCCTTTTAATGTGGGTCCAGTAGAAGAAGATAAGGCAGGGTAGTTAAAATCTCAACAGTATGATGAGAGGACCAAGAGTTGGTGAAAATTAAGTGAACAAATTATTTAAACAGAAAGCAGGCTTTCTTTGGACGGATAATTTGTCACGTGAAGTTAATTAAAAAGGCAAGTATTACCTCTCTTTACTGATTAGAGACTGTTTGGATGTTTTGGGCTATGATAATTTTTTTAAGATGTTTTTCTCTAGTAATTATGAGACTGACACCCAAGTGCTGTGGAACTTGAAGTCCTCCTGTCCTTCACACGCCTTGGGTCAGAAAGTGCTAAAAGCTTGATCTGGGCATCTCTGAACTGGAGGCTGGCTGTTCAGAAGCAGAGGGCTAACAAAGCTGTGATAACAAACAGACTTGTGATAATTTCCTACTGCTAGCCACCTCTCCATATTTGTGTATGCAGAGAAAATATCACTGACCACAGTCTGAGCTCAAGAGAGAAAGCAAAAGGAAGAATTTACTTCTCTAGCCTGTCCAGTCTTCACCTTTAGCCCCTTTATCTCTCTCTATACGAAGAGTGAAGTTTTAGCTCAGCTCTTTCAGACTCCTTGTGTCATGTTTGCAGACGTGTTAAAAATGTGAAAGTCACAATAGTGGCAACTTATCCATTGCTACTTTTGTGCTAATTTTTTCCAAATTTTAGATGCCTCTATACTTTGAAAACTACACATACTGCTTTAAGGCCTTTTTCAACTGAACTAGAAATAAAAAAGAAATATGGGTTAATTTTTTATATAACTGCCACGTAAAGGCATTCACCATCAATGAAGAATTGTATGGAAGAAATAAAATTCTTTTGTCAGATCGTTAATAACATCCATTTTTACAGTTGATTAGGACTATAGTACATAATGCAGGTGTTTGTTGCACCTGTGTGCAAAAATTCCCAGGGCTCAGTGTCAGACTTTGGACTGATATTGTCACTGCCATGGTGCAGTGGCCTTGTGTTAATATTCCAAAACACAATATTAGGCAATGTTAGGCACATAGGGAGTTGTGTCATCTTCAAAACTAGTGGAATTGCTTTCTTTCTACAGTATTTTGGTCAGTTATTTTTCTATGTTTTCTATCCATGAAGGGTAAGCATTGCTGGGGCTCATACCTTTAATCTTAACAGATTTTTAGCAGTTTTGGTGCTGGGCAAATGCAATCATCAGTAAAATTTGTGAGATGAAAATTAGAAAGCTATTATATAGGCTTATTTTTGTGCATTAATGGAAGGTACGAGTGCTAAGAGATTCTTTCAGTGACTAGGAAAAGTACATTCAGGTATTTGGTTATTAAAAATATCTCAAATGATTTACATATAATATTATTGAATTTCATAAAATAGCTGTGGTAATAATCTGCCACACAGAGAAAGACATGTTCAAATACTTTAAAGAACACTTTCCCTTAAGTAATTAATTCTCAATGAACTCTTGAAAGGTATCTGAGTATCTAACATTATTTCCAGTTTACAGAGGAAGAGGCAGGGATCACAGATTCCTGGCTGTGAAGAAGTTACTGGCAAGAGCCTTCTGAGCCCAGAAAGCAAGCTGATGTTCGCCTTCTTGCCTTTATTCCTCTTTTCTAGCTACTACACAGCAGTTCTCTCTTCCAGTTCACTTCAGCTTCAGACAGAACTGCTAACACATACTGATGAGTTTTTAATGAAGCCTTTTTATAGTTTTCTTTCTACATTTTAAGTCTGTCTGGCATTTTTGTATGTCATGGCATAATATTAAATCAAATAAGACTTTACAGATGATACTTGATAATAGGATCTTACCTCACAGAGCTTAACATTTTTATTAGTGTTTATAGTATTGGTTTGAGGTATTTCACATAACGTTTCCCTGGGCAACTGTTAGGAGATATTTAAATGTTTAACATATGTGGCTGTGCACACTAATATAACACGTGATTTTACCATTACTATTTGTATGTCTGTATGCCCTTTTTTTTTTTTTTTTTAATAATTTCCTTGCTTATACAAATAATGTTCCTTTTGGAGAGGATCCTTGTAGCTGTCATGCTTTGCTTATGAAATGCCCCAGAGCGTGGGAGCCCTAGCTGGATGGGTGGCAGGCTCTAATAAACCTTTAACCTTTTTTTTTTTTATTATTTTTTTTTGTGCAGAGAGTGTAGGGGACAGAGGGGAAGCTCACTGTGAACTCCTGCAGGGATGTTTCATCCAAGATGAATGGCTCTCCAAACCTGGTCTTTTTACAGATGTGCAAACACCTCTCCTGAAAGTTTGTGTCTAACAGGAGCTTCTGCAGATGGGAAACTGTCAGGAGGGTTTAGTTTATGTTTCTAACAGAGATGAGTGGAAGAAGGCAAAGGGATCCAAACACAACTGCTCTCTGCTGGAACTAACATGATGTTCTTTGCTTTGGTATTCTTTTCTTTTTTAACTGTTGTCCTGTATATTATTCTTTCCATGAAATAGGGATCCCTAAACTCCCCATCTTTTTTTTTTTTTTTTACTTATCCTATTTCCTATTTTAAAATCATTTAACCTTCTCAATCCACTCCGGGATATGCTATGCACAGTAACACATGGCGGTCACCTCTTGGTAATGTCTGTTATGTAAAGAAGAGATAGAGGAGGAGATTTCAATGCATGTTTGTGTCATGCATGGACACAGTTCACCTTTCACTCACAGTAACATGCTGCTCTCAAAAGGTGACAAAATTACCTAGGAACTTTTCTCCTTTATTAACCTGTGGTAACCAGAGAACAAGCTCCCGAATTAGCTTATCAACACTGACTACGTGTTGATTTATAAATGACTGTGGGCAAATGCTTTTGGAAACTTTTGAAAACTTCAGCTGTGGTTGACTCTAAAAGACATCTTTGGTACCTAAACACAAAGAAAATACCTTGCATACTCTCCATTTAGTGAACAGATGCAATTTTGAAAAGCTATTTAGTGTGTTAGATATCCAGAACTTGCTATGGGCTTTGACTAATTATCCCTCACTCTCCCCATTTAAAGGGTGGTGAAACTGAGGTTGGCAAAAAGAAATAATTCCCTGGGAACACAAAAGAAGCTCTTGATCCTTTGAGTAGGGCAGCAGTCTGGCTGTTTTCCAGCCAGCTTGTTGATTTCTGTAAGAAGTACAGCACAAGTGCAGACTGAGCCACGTGTGCTCAATCTATAACAGTTATTTATCCAAAGTAGCCTTTTCTTTGTATTTCAGAGGCAGCCTTTCTCTATCAAGGTGATCCGTACTGATTTGCTTCTTGCTTGTGTGGAATGCAGTTGACTTGAGAGGAGAAGTTCTGGTTTTGCTATTTTCATTTAATTTTGTTTATAGTTTTCTAATCAACATGAAAAAATATTCAACAATTCAAACCTACATCTAGGGAATCCTGTTCCAGTCATGGCATTTCTTCTTTGTCTAATATTGTCTTTCTGACAGAAATTAACATCTTTTGCAAAAGCAAAATATAAACAAACTGAGTTATGAATTCTCATTACTGAGTTTGAGAACTTTATTGGCAGGCAAACAAAGCGAAGAACTGAGTCTCTCTATCAAACTTTGTCTTTTTGGACATTTTTGTATGATCAGATCATAGTAAAACATAAAAGCCTCTTAATTTGTGGTAAGTTAGTACAGTCTCAATACATACAGAAGTAAATTAAGATACTGGCTATGAAGAGAATTGCTTGTGTATTAACGATCTATGTGGTAGATAAAATATAGGGTAGAGAAAAAGGGTTCTGATTTTTTCCAGTATGTGCATGTCCTCCTTCTTTCTTGAATATAGTTCGTTTTTTAACAACTCTGTTGACTTCCTGCCTGATGTAACAGGGTTTCCAAGCAACAGAGGTTTTCATCTGAAAAGCTCACCTTAAGACATAGTAATTTCAAGTAGCCATGTTTAAGGTCCCGGTAAGGACCCTTATTCTCTTCAGAGCAGGGATCACGTTACATACCAGGCTTTAGAAAAGCAGCAACACCACTGCCAAAGTGTCTCTACCCTTAGAGGCTTCTCACGTATCACGTAGCCTTTTTGCTGTCAAATTCCATTGGAGTGCAAATAGTTCTAGTCCCCACTAGGGCTGATGTCACTGAACCGAGTGCATTTAGGATGCGCATCTCTATATTCACTTCATTTGGCAACAGATACATATTTATATATATAAAGAATGGATCAAAGTCGTTTTTCTTGCTAAATAATTTGGGTGCCTCTTACCTCTGTTTTAGTCAAAATATATGAGAGTAGTTTATAAATTAGTTGAGCTGGAGTTGCCAAACTTGGCTGTATATCTGAGCAGTCTGGATGGGAAGCCTTTGCAACTGATATTGTCCTCAAGCAGCTGATCATCAGAGCATTTCCTTCCCCTACTCATACCAGCAAAATGACCACATCCAGCAGGCAGAGCTCTTCTACGTCTGTGGTCAACAACTTGGCCAAAATATTCGATCCAAACACTTTGCAAAAGCAAGGGCCTGATAATGGAATGGATCCCCCCCAAATTCTTCATGTTGCAAGTAGTGATGTCAGCACATCTGAAAGCTTTAACATCATGGATATGAAGTTTGCCTCCCTTGAACAGAAAATAGATAAGCTGTTGACTCTTCAAGACAATGTCCTTAAGAAGCTTAACAGCGTTTCTCAAGAAATCGGTTGCATTGAAAAAGACATTGAGATTGTAAAGGCGGAAAGATCTGAACCTGGACCAAGGATGGAAAGAAATAAGAATCTGAGAAGTAATGAAATGAAGAGGCTTTGCCTTAAAATGCAAAAATCTCTTTGTGATATAAACAGGAATGCGGAGCGGCAGGTTAAAAGACTAGATGGACTGGAACAAAATGTTTCTGGACTACAGAAGCTTGTAGGGCCTCTGGTTGAGAAGGTTAAAACATTAGTAATTCATAATTCAAGTGTAAAACACCATGCTCAAAAACGTAAACTTTGCAAGGTAGGTGATAATACAAAAGAAGCTGGACATCTTTTTAGGATGCACATTTTCTCGGAGACAACAGCTGCTGACCTGCTCAAGAAGAAAAATGAAAAGGTGAGCCCAGGTTTGAGTTTCCTCTTGCCAAGAGTCATTGTGAACTACAGATACGTTCTGCTATATGCTTAGTTTTTTCATTTCATTAACTTTTAAGAGAAAACAACCAATATGCTCTAAAAATGAAAAGTAGAACAAACTGAGCAAGTTTCAATGGAAAAGATATAGAAAATCTACTGAGGGATAAATACCTTCATTTTTTCTGAATTATTTCTTTACAGTTGTAAAACATAACTAGGGGTTACTGGCATGGGTGACAAAGATTGACCCAGACTTCAGTAGGCTTGGGTCCTGGCCATACATTTTACTATCATCTTTCCTGGATTTATAATTATCTGTGGGAATCAAGTTGCAGCAGTCAAGTTATAGGGAGTGGGGTTTAGAGCTTAGTGAAACTGGTAAAAATCCTTCCTGGTTCAGGGCATGTCCATACATACGCCCTTTATTTCAAAAAACAACTTAAGTGTGCTGTTCCAATCTGGTATTTCTGCTGACATCAGGGGGAGGGAGGACTTCTAAACTGGGATCTGAGGTAGGGTTACTGTAACTGGAGCTGTGGCTTGTGTAAACTTCCTCGGGGGGAAAAAAAAAATGCCTGTGTCACTGTGATGGGAGTTTCTTCGTGTTCTTTACAGGTCAGGTTAAAAGACCACAAAAATCTCTTTAATGGCTCCATTGATTATAATAGGCTCTTGAAAGGTAGTTTGACTATTCTTTGTTTGGTAAAGACGCTAGTAGCATTAGAAAATTAAGGCATTTCTTCTGACAAATTGTGTTGATATTCAATTAACCTATAGTGAACCAAAAAGGTTGCCTTTCATATTCTTTTCTGGCTTTTTTATTCCCCTTAAAAAAGTCATGTACAGGCTTTACTTTTTGATACATTTTAAGAGTAATCCTTGAGTTTGTTTTTCTAAAGTTTTTGAGTGAGAAAAGCACAACATAAAGTTATTACTGGAAATTGTATTTCTTGAAAACAGAAGTACCCAGTACTACTCAGACTGGTCTGGTCAGCAAACCAGGAGCTTTTCAGCTGGGTTACTCTTAGGCAGCCCCACTTCTCAGGTAGACAAGTTTGTAGGAAACTATAAATATAGCTGTCAGTGCTGAGTAGCAGCAGAGGAGCATCTTGTAAAGCTCTGTCAGCTGAACTGGCTGATCTGACTCTATGTAAGGATATGAAATGTGCAGCCTTGTTTCCATCATTAACTGAAGGGAAAAGTTGCTGCCCTGCCAAAGGAGACCATCAACAAAAGTGTTTTTTACAGGCCCTTTTATGAACACCAGGTTGGACTGGTTTCAATAGAGTTTCAACGAATGAGACCTTTTCTTCTTTTATACCATTACGTTGATGAGAAAAGTTGACTTATTTTGAGCATTTGAGTTTAGGGTTTCTTTTACTTTTCAAAACATCAGTGTGTTGTAAAAGGCCCATCGCAGCGAGACCCTCGGGTCATCTCTGCAATCACTGCAGTTTGTGGCAGAGCTCTATTTGTCTTGGTGGAATTGCATATTCATCTAAACTACATCTAAACTGAATCAGGCCTGGGATGTTAAGGAACTGCCGGCTCCTGGTGGGCTGAGTAGGTGTGAGGCTCTCAGCGCTAGAAGTGCAGGGTGACAGAGAGAAGGAGGGAACTGTGCAGGCTTTGCTGGCGAGGTTATGGGGGCTGGTGGGTGCAAGGGAGGGTGCAAAGCAGGTCAGAGGAGGAGGTCGTGCTCCTGGCAGGCCAGATGGGAGCCAGGACAGCAGAGACACAGGTGCCAAGTGGGGGATTCAGAGATATGAAGGTCCTGGAAGGGGAGTGTGGGGGACTTGAACGTGGTGGGAAACAGAGGCAGCCTACTGACAAAGACCCAAAAAGGAGAGGGCTGAACAGAGTCTCTGTCTTTTTCCAACAGCAGCTCCTTCTGTACTCTCCTCACTGATTCATTTTCGTTTAGGCAGACTCTCAGTGGTGTTGAGTAGACGTAGTAGGAGCTTGTATAGCAGGAGGGCTTAGGCAAGGCAGCACAACTATATCTGGAATCACGCTGGCGATATTATTACGTTGTTAATATTTTGTTTGTTTTATGAGATAGCATACATATGTTAGCTTGTCATTACCTTACTCTTTGTGCTTCTGATTTATTAGTAAAGCACCATCGTAAAATTATCAGGCTATCCTGTGAACAACAGCTGGATTTAGTAAACACTTAAGTCATCTTGGGTTTAAGTAAAACCAGACTTGAATTCAGCTCTGCATTAAGAATAATAGAGCATGGTATGATATCCTTCAGCAGAGACCGCTGACCTTGGCTGTCAGTTTAGTAGGAGCCAGTATTTACCACTGTTCAGGGCAGACTCTCCTGGGCCTGAGGGGGTAGGAGCAGTATCTCTGAGCAAATTAGTGAAAAGACTGATCCATGAGATTCTGTAAAGTTGGTTGCATGTGCCTCTGCCTGCTACGTATTCCAACTGGATTTACAAGTGAGGTTTTAAATTGTTGTGACAAAAGCAAAAAGAAAAGCAAAGGAATAGAGCAATAGAAGATCTCACCCTTGCAGAGTTTTACAACTGAAATGTACCACTGATATTTAGTGGTATAGCCATGAACAGTTCTACCTGATTATGCAGAAATCAATCCTTGCTTCTTTAAACATAATCCTTATTACTGACTCTAGTCCCTACCTGATGACAACTTTGAACAATGCTGATGCTGCAGAAGTTCTGGCTGCCAGGAAGTAAGACCAACATCCGTTTTCATCCTAGGTGAACTTCATATGGCAACACAGAGCAACCCTGCAATCACTTGAGATGTACACAGTTTTATTCTGTTTCCTTACTTCTGTGAGTAAGGTGATCCATTCACTAGAGCTAGTTTAGAAACATAGTACCAAATTTTGTGCCTTGCTGGAGATGGTCAGGTATTTTGGATGGTGTGGCTAGTTGTCATCCACTCTGCCCTACCTATGAGTAAATGTCACTTCTTAGTTCTAATGCTGAGCTGTCTGACAAATAGTTGTCTGTCCCTGGCCTCATTCTGCAAATTAATCTGATCTTTCTTAGTTACTAGCAGGTGGTGCAATAGGTGGCCATGGATACATCTGCATAAGGCAGTGGATTATCTTTACATACTGCTTAATCACCTGCTTTCCCATCCTTCCCTCATAGAATCATGCAATTGTCTAGGTTGTAAGGGACCTTTCAGATCATCAAGTCCAACCATCAACCTAACAGTGACAAAAGACATCACTTAACCATATTGCTAAGCTCTACATCTACCTGTCTTTTAAATCCCTCTAGGGATGACAATTCTACCACTTCCCTGGGCAGCCTGTTCCAATGCTTGATAAACCTTTCGGTGTGAAAATTTGCCCTATATCTAATCTAAATCTCCCTGGTGCAACTTGAGGCCATTTCCTCTTGTCCCTCTGTAGAGAGGTGCTGCTTTTTCCTTTATTAATTGGAGGACTGGTTTTTAATTTTTCCTAACTTTCTCATTATACAGAACTGGATTAAGTAGAGAACAGTGGAAAAGACAGAGCAACGGGGACAGAAAGGAGGAATGGGAGAGAGATAAAGGTGGGGTGATAAGCAGCTGGGTGTGTAATCTCTCTTCTGGCTTCAGCAGCAGCTGGAACAGTTCCCAGATCACAGGCTCCACAGGGACTTTTTTGTGTTCTGCAAAATACAGAGATCGTTCTCCTCTGAAGCAAAATTTCTGCTTTCCTGCCTTTTACTGCCATCCTGAAATACCTCCACTGCCTCGTACAGGAGGCTAGTTTATTTCTGCTTTGGGTTGGAGTTGTAATATTGTGTAGCCTGCAGACACTTCATGCTTTGTCAGTGCTGCCAAATGTCTCCCAGCCATTTTCCACTGAGTGCAGCGTGACCCTATCACCACATGGCTGAGAGGAGTAGCATGTATTACTTGTCATTTTAAGTTATTTTCTTGCTACTACTGCCCAGGGAAATCAGCAATTCTACAGTAAGGGTCTTTAAAAGACCTGAGGTTTTCCTCAAATTCACCTTTTTAAGTAGCCCGTGATAATCCTGTTGCAAAATTACTCTGTAACTCCTTTTCAGTCTTATACCTTCCACCTATAAGGGAAGGGAATAAAATAATACTTCACTTATTTCCTCCAAATTAAACAGTTTAGAGATTCTATACTATTAACCTATGAATGCTCACCTGGAGAGTCAGAAAATCCCTTTTGTTGCCATCGTAAAGTAGCGTTGAACTTTCTGCAGTTGCCTGCAGGTTGCCGTAACTTCAGTCTCCTGCCGTTTCTGCAGGCTTTGCCGTAGGGCTAATAACTTACGAGCAGCTTGAGGCTGTTTCCCACACTAAAAACACCCCAGCAGTGGGAGCTATGCTTTCTGGTTGAACCCCCTGTTCCAAACATGCAGGTATCACACTGCAATCACAACTTGCTGGCTGCTTTAGTAGGAGTCTGCAATGAAACTGCTGTTTGACATGTTGTGTTTTAAGATCCATTCAGCCTCAGTATATAACTGTTCTGATTCCTTCATTTTGCCTACAAATACCAAGGGGTCCCTTATGCATTATTTAAATTCTCTACAGATTGACCATGTTTTGTGAATTTTTCGTATTCCAGCCGAATAGGCAGGAATTGTTTCTTTTTTTATTCTTTTTTTTTCATCTGTTCGCAAGATTTTCTGCTGTCCTTGGTGGTTTTGAGGGTAGAGTCTTTCTGCAGAATCTCAGCAGACAACCTGTCTGCTGCTTGTCAGCAGCTAGTCAGTGTCTTCATCTACTGTTATACATGGGAATGCTCTTCTACTCAGGACTGATGCTTTTGCCTAAATATGTTCTTAGTAGAGGTATTCCAGTTTTTGAGTAAACTATGATGTATTAGAATTATAATTCTCTCTCTGACTTTGTCTATAAAACCAGTATGTTTTACTCCAGACAAGATATTTTCATCTTGTTTTGCCCCTTTTTCTCCCTTACTGACAGCCATAGGAGATGTTTCATGCCCTTCCAATTCAGAATGTTAATTTTGCTTTCATTTAGCTTCTGAAGTTTGTCTGCTCTACAATGTTCCCGGGTAGGATCCTGCCCTGGGCACTGCTGTTGTAGCTTTTCTCTCTCTACAACTCCGAGGAACATGTGGAATCAAAGCAGGCAAAGCTGATTTCTAAATACCTGCACACCACCTCAGATGGCTTATGGGCATGACATTAGCACGTCGTAACAGTTACACCAACTGGTTTAGGAATCCATTGTGATTCCTTTGCAAAACTAGAGAGACCTCATGGTGAAGATGGAGAGATAATTGGTAAGTGCAGTAGAGTAAGACAAGTCAGGTCACCAGAGAGCAGTCCTGTAGAAGCAGAGGGTTCCTCAATGCGGTGAGAAAACAGTGGCAGGAGTGATTTGCTTAGGCAAGAGGTCTTTTCCCACTCCAATCATCTAAAATCCACCTTTTGTCATCAGATATCATAGCCATGTAGGCAGTTTTCAGGTGAGGTCTCCTCTCACCCCCTATGAGAAGTCAGATATATCTGCCAGTAGTAAGGGCACCATGCTTGAATGCCTGCTCCAGTAGGAGAGTGTCATTGCAACCAAGTGCAGGGTCTCCACCACATCAGCTTTTGATGACAAGGGTGGCCACTCTGCAACATGATTAATTCTGTTCCATCCCGGTAGCATCCTGGGTTTTGAGCACATGTGCACCAGTGAGGAACAGTAGTGATGGGTGGCTGGGCAGTAATCCCAGCAAAGCCTGGGAGGAGTCTCACCACATGTCATTTGCTGGGTGCTGCCTGCGTGGCGAGGTGCC
Source organism: Scolopax mira (assembly GCA_004320125.1). Taxonomy (NCBI): domain Eukaryota; kingdom Metazoa; phylum Chordata; class Aves; order Charadriiformes; family Scolopacidae; genus Scolopax; species Scolopax mira. Next base: position 18,334 of record BJBW01007467.1, on the reverse strand, counting down.
ACAGGAGAAGGTCTGTCTACAAAGGGGAAATTCCAGGTCTTTCCCCTCCACCCAAACTCCCTTCTTGTTAAGTGAAGTGCATTATTAGGAGACCTGCATTTCTGGAGTCCAATTCAAGGTGAGTCATCCACAGGGTAGGGGATGATTTCTGAAATTTGTAACCCTTTTGAAATCTCCCAACACTGATTTCCCAAAAGCAATTTAGGAAGAACAGTTCAAGAATTCTGAAGGTATTTGCCATTCATATCATTGCATGCTTAGTTCAGATAATTAAAGCTGAGAAATACTTTCTTAACAATGAGGCTACTTAACTATTATTGTAGCAAAAAGTTGCCTGAGTAGTTTAACAGATGGGTGGTTTGTGCCTGCAGTCAAAAAGATTTGCTACTGATTTGGCTTTTAGGCTGGATTTTTTTCCTCCTTTCTCACACTATGTCAATAGTGGAGCCCACTTTAGAGGACAAGCTGTTTAATGGTAATGAGGAAAATGTGGAGAAGAGCACCTAGAAAATTTTGGGCAGGTGCATATGAAGGTGCATATGAAGCACACGTGCACCTGTGAATTACATGGGCCCGTGTCATCACATGTGCAAGGGCACTGAGCCCTACCCCTTTAGAGAAGGGGTAGGTGTGAGTCTGTTGGTAGGACAGACAGTCAGAGTCTCCAGTGGTTGTGCCTGCCTGACGTTGCCCCTGATTTGCTCAGGTGAGAAACCCAAAAGTGATAGTAACAGGTTGATTTGATTTCCCAGACGCAGCGTGTCAAAACCAGGTAACGCTCAATGCTCTGGTCGTAGGAGATGGAGTTTTTGCCTCGGATTTGCTGGTCATTATTACAGGCCTTCATGTATTCTAGAGATGTTAAAATTATACCAATCGAATTGGAGTTAAAAAATCTACCTCCAGAACTGCTCTTATGCCTGATGATGACTGCTAAATGATGGTGGCTAGACCTCAAAGCAAATATGCTGTGTCTTCACCATAGCAGATGGCATGCTCAGGGCCATGGGTTCTGTCAGGAGCCAGGTTGCATGAAAGCCTCTTCTGCTCTTCACTGTAAGACTCCCTGTTTTGAGAAGAACGTCTTGGCAGGAGGAAGCATCCATTTGAAACATGCCAGTCACAGCTTCTCCAGTGCAGCGGGTGGAAAGTTGGAAAAGTGAAGTGAGAAATGGACAAGGCTTCTCACCTAGGCTGGTGTTATTCCAAGGGATTTTTCAGTACTTTTTCTGTGTCTTCATGCAGAGATTGTTACCTCATTACCAAGGTGCATTTTCAAGGCAGTAGGCTACATAGAAATGCTCTTCCTAGTGGTGGAATCATGACTGCCATGGCTCAGAGGTTATTATGAAAAGGTAATTGTGACTCGAGTTTAGTGTATATAGAAGAATGATTTTTTCTTACCTAGTTCAAGGAGCTCTATGAAGATTATTGAAGAGTCAAAATCTTTGGCTAAAGGTGCCAACAGTTTGTGTAGTGTAGCAAAAAATAGTGACGCAGAAGCAGATGTACCACCTGCCAGTAAAAGCAGAATTCCATGTGTACCTTTTGTATTGTTTACAAGTATGTATGAGAAGTACATTCACCAACTATTTTATATTGCTGGGGGAAAAAAGTGGGGTGTATTGAAGAGGAATACAAAAGGGAAGGAAGCGATGGACTCCAGCTTTGGGGGATAGCACAGGAGGCATCACCACACATGCTGTTGCCCCAAGGTCTTTGTTGTATGTGATGCATTCTCCCATGTATTGATATGGAGACACTGCGAGCGTCCGTGATACTGTGCATCACAAAGCCCAAGTGACTTAATCATGTTGAAAATGGTCATCAACTCTTACACAAAACCAGCCTGTCTTGATATAGTAAAGCTCTGAAAGTATCTTAAGAACACAAGAAAGAGACGTTGAATAAGAAATATGATTTAGGCATATTCAAAGTTTTGTGTCTCGATATCTGCTGATTGAAGTTGAGAATAGTGTCTTGAGATCAAATGAAATGTGATGGGGTTATAAAGGAACTTTAACTAAAAGGTTGGGGCTACTTCATGAGGCCATTCATTTCAAAACTTTTGCAGTAGGAAAAAAAATATCAAAGAGTTTTATTAGGTGAATAAAAAGAATTTGAAAGTTAGCTAAGAAAACATTCCAAGGGTAGGACTGTTGCAGTATAAAGAAGCAATTTAACTAAGTACAGCTCATTAAAAAGGAGTCAGATGTCTATAAAAAACATTAATTTCTCACTGCTCTTGAAATTTCTGCTAAAATATGTTATATTTATATATATTATTCCTTAATTCCTGCAGGTTTCTAAAGAAATTTTAAAGAATTTCTGAAAGTGTGTTTTTTTCCATTGATGTATACTCAAGTTTTAGCTTCTGGAGTATCTCCTATTATTCTTTTATCATCATGTGGGCTTTTATTCTGTCTCTGTTACTTAGGATCTAGAAATACTCTGTATGAAATAGTATGTTTAAGTCTGGAAAATATATTGTATGTATTTTTGAAGACACAACACCAGCTTGTGTAGGTAGACACCTTTTTGCTTTGGTATATTTTGCAGGGTCACAATGCAACTTCTTATATTTAACCTTTTGTGGAATTAAAATGAAGACTTGATTGAAAGTCTTGATTGACATGAAGACTTGATTTTGGCTGGTCTGACTCGGGAAAATGACTGTAGTGTCATTAAGCTTATTGTGTGTATTCAGGTCCTTAAAGAAAGGGGAAAGATAAGGTGGAGACATAATTTCTACTGAGAAATACTAATTCCTATAATGTTAGAAATTACAGACTGGAAAAAGTTACATGTCACCAAAGCTCAGGAAGAATAATACATAAATGAATAAAATCCCATTAGGGATCAAGTTTAAAAGACCCTTAAGAAAGCACTGCTAACAGACTGAAGTGAGAGGAGTGTTCTGAAGAGTCCTTGAGTAGGATGGACAAATCCCACTTGGGTGGGTTTTTAAGAAACCACCAAACCTTTCAGATGAGATTTTCAGAGTGTGATGGCCTTGGGTGCTCACAACCTGTGGGCTCCTGGAGCTGGCTCAGCTGACTGTGGTTGGACCTAGTGGGGGCACATACCCTCAACAAACTACAGGGCAGTCTTCGTGCCTCTCCTGGGGAGCAGATGGCCAGGAGGGATGTGGTGACTTCCGTCAGCTCCAGAGAACCTGTCTCAATCCCACCCTTTACAGGGAAGAAATAATGAGCAGAACTTTGTGGTTTTATCACTAGGTCAAGATTTGACAAGTTGATGTCACATATTTCTACAAAGAGCAAAACATGGAGAAAACTGGGATGCTCATGTATAGACTACTCACATGTCTACAAATAGTCCATTACTAATCTTTGTATTCTTATTCTAGTGCACTACTGACCCTATATTTATTGAAAATAGATGCATTTATTGTTTCTGAAGGATACCAGTAAAAGCTCTGTGTTCTTTTTTTTTTCCCTCATTTAAATTAGTGTGAGCTCTGCATCAGCTGTTAAAATGTAAGAGATCAGAAAAGATGCTTGAATAAACATTGTAGTAATTTATGTAACACTCTGGCAGTTTCAGATATTTAGCGTAGTTCAGTGTTCCACCAGATTTTCAAAAGCTGGCTTCTGTATTTCACACCTGCAAACTACAGCAATATTTTGTAGGAAGCACTGTGTGCCTGCAATTAATTCTGGATGCAGAAATGAAATCTGGCCTCATGCATCAAAGAGCTTGGAGGCTGTTTCTCTGCTTGTTTGCTCAGCTGACTGTATTTGATCAGAGCTGATGTCCTCAGCAGCGTGGTGAGGTTGACAGACTTACAGGAATCCAATTGCATTACTAATTGCGGTCACATTGAAGAGTGAATAAGTCTGAAGCTTTTCCCTACTTCTTTTAGTGCTTTTCACTATTAAAAAAAACCCAACCGACAAACCAGAATAAGCACTTGTTGATGCTCTGCGATTCATCTGGAATCATGACATTTATGTTTAAGTTCTGTGTGAACAAGGCTTTAATTTATATTTCAAGGGCACTTATGACCTGTATTAGGGCTTTTTCATTTTGTGGCTTGCAAGTTCCTGGGACCAACTGCATCCCAAAAACTTGTCAATCTCAGTTCTTATGCTCATATTGCAGTTTCTTTGTCCCTTGCAGCTCAAGATATTCTGAACAAGTCCTGCTGAAATCCTTTCATAAAGTTTCATCCCATTTTTCTCAACTGCTTTTGTTTCTCATGGAGTTTCCTTGCATTTGAACACTGCTTATAGTGGATACATGTTGCTTTAATTTCATGCCTATTTTCTATATAGCCTGATGAAATGAAAAGAAAACAAAAAAGTATAAAAAATGTAAAGGGCTTATCAGAGCAAATATTTAGCAATAGAATTGATTCATGCTCAGAATACAATACGAATAAGCTGTGGGACTACTGGTGTGATTAAGACACTAAAAATTAAGTGCCTGGCCCTGTATATTTTGTTGAAATATGTATTACACTCCTTCAGCTGGTAGCTCAAAGACCAAAAATAGTCTCTGTGGAAAATATTTGGAGGTACCTGCACTTTTCACACGCTGTGGATCTGTTGCCAATAATGATAGTGCCAGTATCATCGTACTGTGAGACAAAGAAGGCAGGTGGAAAAGGAGAACCAAGTAACAGTAGACACCATGGTTTACTGTGGTTACCATCCTACTACAAGTCTAGGAGTGGCCAATGAAAAAGCACACTGAGCAAACACCATAGGAATATGAGTAAGTAGCCATAAAGCTCACAGTAATAGCAGTTTTTATGAGGAGCTGGCTTGGTATAAAGCACCTCTAGATGTCACTGTAACATTGTAAAATGTCAATAAAAGAAAGCTACCAAGCTGACATTATGGTTTATACCTTCTGATTCCTGGTAACTGTTTTGGTCAGCCTGTAATAACTTAGTGGATCATGAAAAATTCTGTTACCAGATGTTGGTTAACAGTAAAAAACTTTTTGAAATCTGTCAGTAAGACTGTTACTGAACAATTTACTAGAATATTAAATATTCTAGCTTTGGTTTAACTAGCCTAGTTTTTAACAGCAAAAGCTAGTGGAGTGCAACAGCTAATTTCTGCATGTTTTTTTCTTTCAGTCCCTGAGGCTTCATTCTGATCCTTTCTGTTTATGCCAAAACTGATGTCAGTTACAACTGAGATAATTTCTCTTACTTTACAGTGGTACCAATCTGATCAGCTTTGTAGTGATTAAAATAAGGACCATCATTTATAGGAAAAGCATGAGTTAGAGCACGGAGTACTTGCATTTGACCAAGAAAAATCAGGCTGCAAATTCACAAGGAATAATACAATATGAACACTGTGTACACTGACTAACACATCAATTGCTTTCTCCACAGCTCATCAAGGAGAAGTTACATTTGAATGAAACGGGAACAAAAGAGAAGAAGCCACCAGATTCAACAGGTCAGAATGTGATTTTTTTCTGATCGATTTCCTAAGGGTATAACTGCAAAGAAATAGCCACTACTCTCCTGAGCAGCTCCAGTGAATTTGGTTGGGTTACAGCTCATCAGCATAAGTGAGAATTTTCCAGGCAGCATCAGCCTACTTATCACATGCCTGTTTACATGATGGCACACTGTTCAAAAAAGTGCTTTGCACTTTTATTAACCTTGTTATTTAGCTGATATAGGAGTTTATTAGCCTTGACTTGTCTGACAATAAATATGAATGAGAAAAACATTTTCCAGTGCTGTGTCTGAAAGGAAGTTTGTGACATGTGATATTGAAGTTTTAAAGAAGTATTCTGCTCTTGCTTTGGAGATGTTTATACTGACCTTGAAGGTGGGAGAGGAAAGCAAGTGCCTTGTTCAAAATGCAACAGAAATTATGCTAAGTGTACAACCTTACTTTAATATTGCTACTGCCTTGCAGAGAATTACTGACAGATTCCTTGGTAGTCTGTTTACTTACAGAGGGGTCCATCCAGAAGAGCCAGTCTTGCTCTCAGGAAGAAGTTGACAAGCTCAACAAGGAAAATGCTGAGACAGAAAGCTCTGTTCTGCTTCAAATGGATCCTCCCAAATTTCATACTGAAGGGCCAGAGGAGAAAGGAGAATCTTTGGATTTTGAAAGCTGTTCCAAAGACAGGAGAAGTTCTGTTCAGAAATCCTTCACTACAGAAAAGCAGCAAGAAGAAGATGCTGTTGATGATGCTTGTCAAAGGATAACTGGGCAGGAGATAGAGAGTGAGTCCCCAGGAGATGGGGAGAGGAAGGAGGAATATCAGGTGTCTGGAAATGAAAGACAAGAGGACAAGGAGAATGAAGGGGAGGGAAATACTGATAAGAGTGAAAAAGAAGTTGAGGAACCACCAGCTCCTTCACAAAATGGAGATGAGGAAGGACAAAGCCATGATCAAGATGCACCAGAGGGAAGGTAAGGACTGAAGTTTAGGCTGCATGTTCTTAAGAGACTCGTGCTTTAGAAAAATGCGTAGCTCAAGTTTCAAGTCAAAGCAGCTAGTTAATCTCTCTGATCTGGGCTCTAAACTGAAATGATACCCTTAAAAAGACAGGCAAACAATCTGCCGTACATGGTACTAGCAGTGTGCTTTGGTTGTTTGGGAAGTAACATGGAAATTATGTTAGGCTATTGCCCAGAGAAGATGTGGATGCCCCTTCCCTGGAAATGTTCAAGGCCATGGGCTGGATGGGACTTTGAGCAATCTGGTCTCGTGGTGTCCCTGCCCATGGCAGGGGGGTTGGAACAAGATGATCATTAAGGCACCTTCCAACCCAAACCACCCTATGATTCTATGGTTCTGATTCTGATTCTTCAACTCTGAGGAGAATTCTCCCATTGTTATGTTTATATACTGCAGCATCATATAACACATGAGCAAAGGAAGGTTAGCTTAGGCCATGTAGTTTAATTGGGAATTAAGCTACTGCAAAATACAATAATGTAAGTGATAACTTAAAACTGTGAAACTCTGTCTAGGCAATTAAACTGATAAATTTGTTTACTGTAATTCTTTCTTTGCTGCATTGAAATATAGCCCTTCAGGGATAAACAAGTTTAAGTTCTCAGGAACCTATATGAGCAGAGTGAAATCCCAATGACTTTAGAGGTGAGATTGATAGATAAATGTTACATTTAGAAGAACTTAGGCAAGGATTTCAGTAACAGAGAAATGTTTTATTGTCATGAATAACTTAGGGGTCATTTTTATTTCTTAAAGTGAATATTAAAATTTTATTTTACATCATGAAGGAAAATAACCTACGTTATTTGAATGCAATATATGTGTATTCATATATATATGTTTCTAAATTTGCTCTGCTTTAAGTGTACTCTGCTCTAATGCCATGTTTTGTCCTTACAGGTGTAAAGGCTGCGAAAAAGGTACAGGAAATTATAATTCAATCTCTGAGCAGACCTGCCAATTTGATCATAGTGGTAGCAGTAAGCATCAAGTGAATGATGAAGGCCTAATCAAAGATAAACAACAAAAAGAGCAAGCTAGATGCAGAAAATGCTGATGGCATACATAAAACTAAAAAAAGCTCTTACAGGAAGTATCCCTAAAGGCAAAGCATTTGATTCCCCCGTTATTACAGTGATGATCAGAGAGAGACATCTATAGAAGAGAATGATTTCATGATTTAATTACAAATTAGTAGGGGGAAAAGGTGTGCGTGGTAGCTGTGACGGGAATCTGTTGTTCGTGGGCACATCCTGATTCCAGGATGATGGAGTTTTGTTTGCTTCCATCTTAGAGGCTTCTGTTCTGGCAGGAATTAGTTGCAACTAATTTGCTTCTGCCACAACCCCTCCACTAATACTATCCTCTTTCCCTGCTAAAACTCCTAAGGATAGGGTGCTAGGAGAAATTGTATCACGTGTGGCAAAATTGTTTGACCTGTGGCAGTGCTGAGAACATGTGTTAACACAGAATCTGCAATGCTCTGGATGTAGCCTGCGAAGCCAGCTTGCTTATACTCATACCATCACCATCTGAAGTGAGAACAACTGCAGGCTACAAAACAAAGACTTACAGATTTTTGTCTGGAAGTCTGACTGATGCCGTTGAACAATCAGATAAATGGTGCTGAGGCACCAAACTCTGGGGTGAAGCAGAGACTTCTAATATTAGACCTGCAGCTTGAGAATTTCTATGCCTCTCCATCCCTGTATATAGTGATGGCACATGAGAGGATGACCTGAAGGATCTGAAGATATATGTGTGTGCGTGTGCATGCATAGGACTTTAAATGAATTTATTTGCTTTGGGAATGGGGTGGAGAGGAGTGGAATAGGGAAACATTTATTAAATGTTTGTGCTAAGCTCTTGAAGCAGGAAACAGGAGATAGTGTACTAAAACTTTAAACTCCATAAACTGTCCTGAGCTCTGGCAGATTGTTGGGGATGATATGGTTAGAGTCTCTCTTGGAGCATGTATGATCTGTAAAGAGAGGTCATTCTTGAAGAGGGAGAAATCCCCTCTGGCGTGCAGGAATAGAAAAATAGGTCTGTCACTTGGAAAATTTTGAAGGCTAAAACTGCAGCATAGTTTTAAAGAGGCACTCTAGTCTCTTTAAAAGAACACCTCCTTGCCCAAAGCTTGGTAACATTTGTGAGCTGAGCTTTCAGAAAGACATTTTCCTCTGTCATCTACATGCTGGGATCTTGGAGTTTGAATTATTAGAGTCAAATTCTGTCTTTAGGGTAGAGGTTTTCTTGGCATTTTGTGGGTCTCGGTAACACACAAAGGCCCATACTTAAGGACGTGCAATTCAAACTCTACAGAATCCCAAGGAGGTGGCAAACTTCCAGAAGCCCCAGCTTTTCACAATTCCTTGACCATGAACTAACTTCCTGACCACGTAAGTTATTAACACTGTCAAAAAAATATCTAGGTACACAGCTGGTGTCCTGAAAAAATGGACATTCAATGTGAATAAGGACAATCTACTGCTACATTAATGACCAAAGTGTTCCTGCCAGCTACATGCTGTCATGGTTTTTTTTTTGTTGTTGTTTGTGGTTTTAATCATTTTCACTAGATTAATGAACGGTTTTTAAATTGCTCAACAAGCCTCACACAAAAGGGAGCCGGCATTCCAAACCAGAGAGCTCATGTTGAAACGCTGGGACTCTAGCCCTCCCAACCAGTTGAAGAAGTATTTGTCACCTTGGTCAGCCAAAGGTCACTCTCAGGAATATCAATCAAATGAAAAACAACATGGGTATGAAATTGAAGTCGCAACACCCTCCAAAAATTTAAAGAGAAATTAGACATGCAGGGCTGGTCTCCAGTAGGGATTTTGACATCAGGACAGCAGAATGGTCCAGCACATGGAGGTCTGGACCATAATATTAGAGAATTTGTGCCGAAACTCCTTAGCTGCTGCAGTGGGATGTTGGGAACCCATCGCTTCTCTGTGCCCCTCTTTACCTTTTATCTGCCATCTTTTTTTAAGGACAGAAATTCTTTAGAGCAGCACTAGAGACAGTTACTGTGTGTCTTACCACACCAGGTCCTGAGCCATAGTGGAAATCCCAGGTGCTGCGTGCCAGGGTGAAACTCCTTCGTGTGCACAAACTCTAAATGTGACCTTTAAAGGTGATAACCACACTGGAGAATGGCAAGTTGTGTCAATCAGTAGAGAGGGGGATTCTTCACTATGAAAAGCTGGGAAATAGCCTCTTTTATCTGGGTTGTAGGAGAGCTCTGTCTCTCTTCCTACACCACTGGAGAGTTAACAGTACATACTCACCTACTAACAGTCCCTTTGGTTTAATCTGTCAGTGTTGATTTTGCCTCTTGCTACTGTTGTGCAGAAGACACTAACATAATAAAAGAGTCCTTGTCTTAGTAGTGTAGCTCCCCAGCAACACCTTGTTTCCTGAGTGAGAGCTCCTGGAAAAAAACCCTTCTTAACTAACAGATAAAGACCTATCTATAAAACTTAGAGTAGGTGTATTCAGTTCTTAAATGAGCTTATCTGGGGAAAAGAATGACTAAAATAAAAGATAGACAAGCACTGCATGTGACCACTCATATGCTATCTGTCTTTTTTATCTTTTCTAGATGATACTCCTACACCACCAGCACCCTTTGATCACCGGATTGTCTCAGCCAAAAGGGTGGGGATCAGCAGTTATTATAATGTCAGCGAGAATGAAATCCTGGGAGGGTAAGTCAGGTGAACTCAATCATTGTGGAAAGCAAGGCACAAATTTACAACCAAGGACCCCAGGAGGTGAATGGAAGCAACATGCCTCGCTAGAATCAAAGTCATTAAAGTCTAAGCTCTAACGGTGCTTTAGAGAGGGATGAAAACTGGAGGCTGATTTTACTGTGTGAGTGAATTTTGGCAAAATGTTTGGCACCAGCAGACTTGGCTTGTCTTTGGTATTGTTCTAGGTCAGCCAGCTGCCCTCAGGCTTTATGAGAGGGCCCCTGGGATGCTGTAATACTTTACCTCACATTGCAACCAGCAGGACGTAGAGACATATTGTAACCTTCTTTCTCTCGGTGGGTCCCATCCCTGAAAACACATGCATGTTTTCAGATAGATCAGCAGGCTAATCTGACATGCTGTGTAATTACTTTGTCATGCTGACATTGTTTAGGAAAGAGTGATATTGTCATTTTTGATGGCAGCATGGTTTTGGGTAAGGCTTAGTTTCATCATGAAGTCACAACTGTCCCTTGGAGGAGAATGATGAGATGAAGAGGGGCAGACTGTGCATATAAATGAGTTATTATCTTTACAGTATGTTGACTTCCCCAGAATTAGTCATCACATGTTTTGAGGTGAGTACTGTGAACTATACAAGTGGGATAAGTTCAGCTAGAACAGTGGGTGATTTTGGTATGACTAAATCAGTACTAGCAAGTCTAATGTACACAACAAAATAGCAACAATAGAGCAATCGAAGCAGAACCCAGTAGGGAGAGGATGATTTCTGTTGCTTTTAACCTAGTTTATATTCAGAGCTGACACCAGTATCTCTGGATTTTATTTTTTTTTTCTCCTTTTTTTTCCTAGAGGACGATTTGGTCAAGTGCACAAATGTGAAGAGAAAGCAACAGGTCTCAAGCTAGCAGCCAAAATTATAAAAGCGAAAGGTCCTAAACAGAAGGTTGGTAGATTGTCATATCAGTCTTTTGTTCCCCAATTAACTGATCTTCAACTACACAACAGACCATGGCCAAATGGCCCACAAGCCATCACACTGATACAATCTGCTGAATTACCATTGTCTCTAGTTCTGTTTTCCTTTTCCTCCAGAATTTCTAGTAACTCATCAAGGTCCTCATTTTCTGTTCTCTCTTTTAAAAAAAAATATCATAATTTCTTCAACTTTCTTTTCAGCTCTTTGTGTTTCTTTAGCTTTCCTTTTTTTGCTTTCTGCTGTTAATTATATTAACACTTTTCAATAATAAAAGCATTTGTCAGTCCTGTAACAGTGTATTCCCTCCGAAGTACACTGTAGCCTTGGCTGCAATGACTTGATGTCACTGAGGGATGCTGATAACAGGCATGATCTAGGCTCCTGATAGCAACACAAATACAGATGAGAAGAATTAGTCTGGCACGTTTTGCAAACCTCATGGCCATCTGGGGCTTGCTTTCACAGGAAAGACACGCATAGCATCCTTTGTGTGACAGCTGTGTCACTAATGGCATTCAAGGGTGGGATTTGTCACCGCTAACTGAGGCTGCTAAGGTATAGCAACTGTGGCCAAGCTGATGACCAAGAATCCTCTTATAGTCAATGGAGAGAGAATGGCACCACCAGAGATTGATTCAGCCCATCCCAAACTGCACGTCTAAAATAATTGGGCTGAATGGAGGTACCAGTCTCTTTTCCCTGACTGCAAAGGGAGGGAAAGGACTGTTCTGTCTGTCCTCTCTGTTGAGGACTGTTCTGGACGTTGCTTACACAGATTGATTTTCTATACCTACAGCTGGTTGAACCAAGTCCTATTCTGCTTCTCTCTTTGCTTTACATCCCAGTGAACCCACCATTTGTCCATGTAGGGCCCCTCCCTCTCTTTTCCTCCCAAATAGCATATTACTGAAGTAGTCCTTCACTTGAGCTCTGAGTTCAGTATAGTAGCTCCTTTAGCCTTCACTTCTACCACTGCAGGAGCAATTAAAGGAAAACCCTGAATTTGGTTGCCATGAGTGGGAAAGCATGAAGAGAATTTAGATGTCTGTTTCAAACTATGTCCTGTTTCATGTAGCTTTCTCAGAGAAAAGGCTTCTGAAACAATATGAATCTTTACAGGATGAAGTGAAGAATGAAATCAATGTCATGAACCAGCTGAATCATGTGAACCTTATCCAGCTCTATGATGCCTTTGAATCAAGAAATGACATTGTTCTGGTTATGGAATAGTAAGTGTGTTCTTTCCTTTCCATTTTTACCACTATTGCTGTAATTGTCCATTTCCTTCTAACTTTTTTCTGAAATTAGAAATAGAGTTATTACAGGTGGAAAGGACATCTGAAAGATGTTCTCAGGAACAAAATAAAATGGAATTTAAGAGGAAAGTTTTCCCATGCAGCCATTTATGCAGTTTTTACAGTGATGTGCCACATTTCTGTTACTGTAAAGCCACTGCTCCACTTGAAGATAGAGCTGTGTTATATATCTTCTCTCAAATTTCAAATTTTAATATGTGTCAGCTAAGAAATAGACCTCCCAGAATATCTGCAAGGCAAATGAGAAAACATTTTACACCAAAGAGGAGCCAGCTATAGGTGTTTTGTCTAATCCTTTTATTGGGTGCCTGAATGGATAAACCCGGAGTTTTTTTATGCTGGCTTATCAGAATAATTAGGCACCAAATAGCTGCCTTAAAGTCAAGTTAAACAGATGTTGTCTTAAGGAAGTCAAAAAGGGTGTAACTAAAACATTGAAAGATATAGCAGACGATTCAAAGTTACATGAGTTTGGCTATTCTGGACATTTCTCAGCAAATCCTCTTAATTTGGCCTATATCATTAGCATATCACAAAAGGCAAATGTCTGTGTAGCTATGAATAGGTAAACTGGAGGCATTCTGAAATCTGATGAGAAATTAGGAAGTAAATTTTGTTGACTATAGACAATTTAAAATTGAAATTTTGGATCATGTCCCTCAAACTCTGAGGGAGGAGACCACAGATTTAAATGCAGATTCTCCAGCACGTTGTCTTGATTTTCCATGTGACTTTGTTAATTTCACTTGCGCAAAATGATGACTCAAGACAGCATTAAGGTTCAAATTTCAAGACTTTTGTACTTAGCAATGGAGACTGGACTCTCAGAATTTGAAGAAGTTTATGCCAATATGTGTTAGAACCTAGTTCTTGGAAAGCGGATCAGAGTGCGAGCTCATAGTGTAGACCCACCTTACAGAACTTAACTGTGCATAATTAAAATAGGCAATAGTATAAATTCTGTATTACTCTAACTGCATGGGATTGGATTTGGACTCGATCATCACTTCATTATCTTTCTCTTATCAGTGTGGAAGGAGGAGAGTTATTTGACCGAATTATTGATGAAAACTACAATTTGACAGAGATGGATACTATCTTGTTCATAAAACATATCTGCGAGGGAATTCAGTACATGCACCAAATGTACATTCTTCATTTGGATCTCAAGGTAGGGAATTGAGATGTATGTTTTGTGCAATGACAGTTGTGGAAATTCTTTTTCTTAATGGCAGGCCTTACAGCTTAGCAGATTCCCATAGCAGAAACAAGAAAGAACCTTATTCTGCTTTCCTTAGACCAATGTGTATTTACTTTAACCACATTAAAAGCAGTTAAATTACTATGGGGGTAAGTAAATTAGATGAGAATTGTGGTCATATGTCATCAAGCCTCATAGCACTTGAATTTTTCCCAGACTGATTTTCCAGAAAGCCAGCAACTGACTACGAATATTTTGCTATTTTCAATTTTGATATTTGGATTTCAGGATATTGTGCAAATATTATTGAATTCAGGTGGACAAGATTTCTGTTTTACACATCAGACATGGGGTGGTAGTTATCCACACTTTTTTACCATGCAGAAACCAAGGCATGAGTGAGTGGAACTAAATTCAAGGGTCATTCAGGATCAGTGGAAACCCTGCACATCTTTCTATGACTACACTACACTGTCATGGTCATGAAAAGATATCAACAAATAGCCAACTTAAGGGAAAATACATTAAAATGTACTTGCTAAAATGAAAGAAAAATAGTGACTGATGTAACAAATACAGTATGTCTGTTGGGTTAGGTAATAGCTGTTTGTGCAGCTGAAAGCCCAGGGAAGAGTAACATATTCTCTGCTGTGTACTTGCTTAGTTATCTGAATTATTGAAATATATACACAAAAAATCCTCTCACTTGTTCTTAAAAACAACTGCCAATTGCACATTCTTACTGTGGTTGACTGTTGATGGTTAAGTATTGCCCCTTGGAAAACATTTGTTGTAAAGGTATTTTTCATTAGACTGAACATTTGAGCTGGCTCTTTCTCCCCTAACCCAAGTTTTTATCAATTAACAAACTTGTTCCTTACCTCTGTTTAGTGCAGGAATGAAATAAGTAATAGACTTGTTTCTTATCTCTGTTTAGTGCAGGAATAAAATGGGTTGATGTCTTTAGTTTTATGATTGGCTATAAAGATTTTAGTGATCCCTGAGCTTTGCAACAAAGCAAAAAGAAACAAGAAGCACACAAGATGGTTTTCTCTTTGGTGAGATTTTTATTATGGCTGCTGGTTTTGGCTTGTAATAACTGAGTTAATGTAATATATCTTTGATGTTATTAGTGTATATACTATTGTAGTGGTTAAGCAAATGAGCAGATGCTTGTTGGGACCTGCTTCAGTTGCTAATTAATGACCAGACTCACTTTTCACTTTCTTTATGAACATCCAGTTACCTAGAAACCTGTCAAGAAGAAGTTTGCATAGTTCTTTGGGACACATTAATTATATTCTTGGATATGGCAGTTTTAACATGAGGTCAAACTACTGACAAAAAGATACATATACAATCCAAGAAATTCTTCCCAGAGACCTCTTTTCACGTGCTTGCTAGCCATGGCACTCCCTTCTGTTTTGCTTGTCCATAGATTGCTGTCACTAACAGATGAGTTTGGGGAAGAAAGCTTAAAAATGAAAGAAAATAATCCTGACAGTAATCATCCAGACCTTAGAAACTATGGACATACAGTGTTTAAAAGTCCTGTGCTGTTTAAAAGTCCTACATGTAAAATGAATTAGTAATGGTGACAAAGGTTAACTAATGTTTTAAGTGTTGAGGGCTGGTTTGTTTCAAAGAGGACTCAATGAGCAACAAGACAGAGTAGCTATAAAACTGCTGGCAGTGAATACGAGAGTCTATTTTAGGTATTTACATTTAAAAGATAATTGGCCAAATTCTATTCTCAGTCCCTTCTCTATGAATTTGGAGTAATTCTAGGAAGTGAATGGATTCCTGCCAGGGAAGTGAAGAACAGCATTTGGCCCTATGAAAATCCAGAGGGATTTAACCTGGGAATCCTACCTTTTGATAAAATATCTGAGAAAAGCATAAAGTTGATGTCTCTAGCTTAATATATCAGTGTTCAATCAGACAGTTACTGCCAGAACATTCATGAACTCAGAAACGTTAAGCTATAAGATAAACTTCAAAGCCAAATAAATTTTTTTTTTTTTTTTTTTTGGTAAAATATCAGTGTCAGCTTATAAAGGTCTGTAAAATCACAGTGCCAGGATCCTGAAACCCCTCTTTGGAAGTCTGCATTCTCTGTCCCACTCCCTCTGATGAGTTCTTTATCTGAACTGCTGCCTTATGTCAAATTGAAAAGCCAAGGAGAAGAAAAAGCAGTTGCAAGGCACAGAATATAATGACCCCAACTGCTATGTGAGATCAGGAGGGATACCTATGCAGAGGAATCTGACCAAGGAGAAAAGTGAAAGGTGCTTATGCGATATTTCCTGTGTTTTTCTCCCTGCAGTTTACTAAAAGCCCAGTTTTTCATACTTGTTTCTCATTGAAGTGTTTCTTGGTTTCTCTTGGCAGCCTGAGAATATCCTGTGTGTGAACCGAGAAGCAAATCAAATAAAAATTATTGATTTTGGATTGGCAAGAAGGTACGTGCATGTGTTCTTGCTAATCATAAATGAATTAAGAAACAATGAAAAAAAAATTACATCTCTACAGTGACATATTTGATACCTAATGGTCTCCTACTGTTCTTAGGACAAATTTAATGTGTCTCTTTTAACCAGGAATATCTTTTAATAAGAATATTTGGAGCTGAGTAAAAAACATTTATTCTGAAACCTTTTTTCGGGTCCTAGGTTGAAAGAGGGCTGATTCTGACTAAGCAAGCACATAAGTATCTTGGAACAGCTAAAATGGACAAAACCACTGTGAATCTGGTCTGGTCTCTTGTCTCCAATGTTATGAGATTCTTCAAAAGCGAGTGTAAGAGACCATCAAGGCTGTTACAATATATCCCATGCTATATCACTTTCTAGTTTAATTAAGTACCATAACCTCAGTGAAGGATTTACTGGTTAAAAATTCCATGCCTATGATATGGAGAAGTCCCCAAAGGATGAAAACAGCTGCTCTGAGAAGTCCTTGAAACCTGAATATCTTCCTTTGTGTAGCAGTTGGGTTTTGCCCTCAAGTACGATATAAAGCTTGCAAACATTTTTCACTCTCTATATGACTATATTTATTTTTACTTTGTACCTCTACTTGTCCTTGTTTTCCTACTGAATTCCCTGTGTGCTTCTGAAATCCCTCCAAGTGCTAGAAAACTTACGATGCAACTTTAATTAGAGCTGTAATTGATGTCCTCTGTTAATGTTTCCATTTCCTAGATATCAACCCAGAGAAAAACTTCGAGTTAACTTTGGGACTCCAGAATTTCTTGCTCCTGAAGTTGTGAATTATGAGTTTGTCTCCTTTTCTACAGATATGTGGAGTGTAGGAGTCATTGCTTATATGCTGTAAGTAGGATCTGCATTGTAAGCTGTGTTGAGGTTAAACTGTGCCAGTCATAAATTTGTTGTTATACTGGAAGATTGACAAAATCTGCATCCAAGACAGAAAATTCCAGGCTTCTTTACAAATTCCATATTCAATAATCTCTCCTCCTTTCCAATCACCACGAACTTTTCTTCTTCATTTCATTGCACATCTCTCATGAGTGTTTGAGTATCACAATTCCAGAATACTGTAGGCTGCTTGCTAAATTCCCAGTAGCTATGTACGAGAGTGGTCAGAGGTCTAGAGTATATGAATTACTGAGAAAGACAGTAATGCTTGACTTGTTAGGGAAGAAAGGTGATCATGCAAATAGAAGAGAGAATGGGACATTCTTAGAAAATAAGTTGTTGCAAGACAGGCCAGGAGTGACAGAACAATCATAGGAGATCATGTGCAGGAAGGGGAAAGACAGGAGGATTGAACATATTTCCTTTTACTTTAGCCTCACTGGATTGTCTCCTTTTTTGGGTGATGATGACAATGAGACCCTCAACAATATCCTGTCCTGTAGCTGGGATTTTGAAGAGGAGGAATTTCGAGGTGTTTCTGATCAGGCCAAAGATTTCATCTCAAAGCTTCTCATCAAGGAAAAATGGTATATATTCCCTGCATCTTTAAAACATGCCATCATGTCACAGTTGTGTCACTTTTAATGCTCCATTGCAGACCTGTCATGAATTATCTAAGGTTTTTTGTGTCCACATAGAATATTTTAATGCCACTTCATTGATGTTGTTCATTGTGTCCATAAATGCTCTGAAATTACCTGAATGCATTTTTGCTGTGAAGCAAAACTTACATGCATTAGCTGTCATCTGGCATGGTGTTCTGAAATGACAGCATTGCATGATGGCAGAACACATGACTTGTAGGAGATAATTGTCGAATTTTAAGATTCTGGGAAAAACACTTAATAGCATTCTGGTTTTCCTTTAGCTGGAGAATGAGTGCAACTGCTGCCTTAAAACACCCATGGTTATCAGACCACAAGCTCCACTGCAGACTCCAGGTCCCTAAACTTAAATATCCGTGTGCATTGTAGAACTGCTATTGCCTTCTTGTGTTACCACATCACTATTTGCTTTGACAGTTTTCTTCACTGCTTTTGATTTTTTCTTGCTGCTGCATTTCCTGCTACTGAGAGCCATGTATGTCCCCTTGCTTTTTTTTTTTTAAGCTGCTATAATTTGCATGTTCACACTTGCTTATCAGTTCTTGCACAACTGGGAAGAAATATAAGGATCAGTACAGACTGGGCAACGAGGTGTTAGAAAGCAGC
>BJBW01007466.1:199150-209412 GCA_004320125.1 Scolopax mira | reverse complement strand
GACTCGATGATCCCAAGGGTCTTTTTCAACCTAAATGATTCTATTATTCTATAAAACTGAAGTAGAACATTTGCATAGAGGTAGTGAACACAAGTATTTTGGCTACCATAGGTTTAAGAATGCGTTTATAAAGAAGGTTATGGTCTTGATGTACAAAGGCTTGGATTCGAGCACCAAAGGTGGAAGAGAGCATAGCAATTGTTTGTCCTGAGAATTCTTGGTTTTCTAACTTCTTGGGTCAAATCATGCCTTTTTGATAGTTTGTGGCCTGCTGCTATGAGTGGAAATAATGATGATGTAAACTTTGCTAGCTGCGATCTTTGAGAGTCTGTCAATTTCTGCTCTTGAACCTTTATCCCTGTTGTCCCCTGTTTCACTGTGGTGATTCACTAGGATGATTGTGATGCCAGCTGGTGTCCCCCCAGTGCTGTGAGCTCAAATCCTGGTACGATGCAAACACAATTCCCGCAGCTCTAGACGCTTAAGAAATAAAGGGAAATGGTGATTCCCTTTGGACCATCAGCCCCATGACCTTTTGTTCTCGCATGGTTTAGTCCCTCTTCTGTATGGGGACTGCCCCTTGGGACTTTTTTTTTTTTTTTTTTGGCTTGAGTCCATTTTATTTCAGTTAGCATTTCGTTCACACGTCGTTATGAGAAGCGCTGGTTCCGAAGATACGCAGCTCTTGTCATAACAGAAATATTCCATATGCACCTGCAATTTGACGTCTGTGTTGGGGGAATATTGCAGAGTGAATAAAAAAACTGAAATACTTTGCTTTTTTTTCTGACTCCACCTGCTACGGAGTTGTTTTGTTGTATTTTTGGAGGAAGGGCGTTGAAGTGGATTTTCTTCTTTTTTTTTTTATTTTTAAAGAAAAATCTGAAGGTGTCTTTATGGCTGTAGGGAAAAAGTACATTGTGGATTACAATGCTATAAGCAGAGAAAAAGGGAAAATCTGTAAGACAGATGGCTATTAACATGGTGTAAATACCCTATTTTTAAATGCTAGGGAAAAGAGGTGTTCCATATATAGTCCTCAGGCTGGAAGCTTCATGTTTTCTAATAGCACCATGGCAATATGCAAGGATTAATCACTTCCTGTGCGCTATTTGTGACAGAAACATCAATAAAAAAAAAGAAGCTTTATGTTCTTATTGCATTTGATCCGCTTTTCTTCAGATGCACCTATTCCTTAATTCCTTAAAGCCCTTCCCACCCCATGTGTCAAATGGAAGGACCTGCTCGTACCTGGCCACCTGAGAACACCCCTGGGTGCATAAAGCTGTTTGACAACTTGTACCCAGTTGTCCCACTACCCCCCTCCCCGGGATGACAGAGAAGAGGAGAGAAGGGGGAGGTCTTCTGGGGGAGTACGCTGCAGCTGGTCCTTGGGTTTGGTCCTTGAAAGGCTTCTTGGCTGCTTATTGCAGGAACTCAAGTGGCTTAGAATGAGAGTGACCTAATCTACTTCAGCAACGGCGCTGAAATTAAGGGTTTGGTCTCATGTATCCACATTAAGTGAAAGACAAACAGTTGGAGTTATGTTAACAATGCTCCTGTAATGAGAAAATGTTGATACTTAGCGCTGATGGGAATTTTCTCTAATTGATTCTCTGTCTTCAAGGAGCTGTTATTGGAAATTGATATTTCACACCTTCATATCACGGTGATTGTTACTCATTAATGGCTTTTATATCCTGATGCCTGAGAGTAAAGAGTCCCCAAATACGTGTTAATGTTAATCCATTTTGTCAAGTGAGTTTTTTCATGATGTGACGTGAATGGAACATGATCAGTTGTGAGCTTTGCTTTATAGTTTAATTCAGGGCAAATTAAAAAAGTAGTTTCAATATTTCTTTTTAGTGGTTTTAATACTTTGGTCAGAGATTCTGGTGTTTTTTTATTTTTTGAGGGAAGGGGATTGTCTTTTAGGGGGCCTTGCTTAGCAGGTAGTTCTGGGCTATTTTTGTTGAAAACTGAGTGTCAAGACAGGAGTCAAGTTGCAATAAAATAGCTCATGGTACAAGGTAAACTGTATGTTTCCATAGAATATATCCTGTGATGAAAGCTTCTTTCTTAAGTAGTCACTCTCTCTAAATAATACATTCTTTCCAGACACCATAGCTATTTTGTTCTTTGACAGGTAATTACAAACTTGCTCCTCAAAAAGAAAAAAAAAAAAAAAGAAAAAGAAAAAAGAAAGCCATGCATCTACAGGAAGGCTTTTAAATGTAGGTCCTGCTTAATCTGGTTTAATCTTTGTTTGTATAAATTCATGTGTGTTTTGAGAGCTCGTTTTTCAGCTTTGAAGCACCCTTCTGTATTTATTTCTCAGAAACTTTCTGCAGCTCTCATCCGATGAGTAAAAACAATGCTGGCAGTGGGTTTGTGTATATAAGCTAAAGACTTTTTGAAATGCATGCATTTTTGCCAACTGCAGTTGCTGGTTTTAACTGTCAAGCTAGTACCACCCTCATAGAACAGTGCCTTAAAAAAAAAAAAAGAGGATTGCAGATGATGTTTGTGAATTCATTGCCTGAGTTTAAATATAATGCTTTATCTCAAAATAGGCAGTTACAGAACGATGTAATTTTTATGTAGCATCATCATTGAGCGAAAGAGCCATGAAACAGATAAACTTAAAGAGAAAGAGGAAAGAAAGATTTAGGGAGAGGATGTGACTCAGGGATTCAGGATCCTTCCAGATCGATAGAGCAGCCCCAGAAAAAGAATGACATCCAGCTGCTGCAAACGGACAGATGGAGAAGAGGCCTAGGATGAAGAAAAGGAGTGAGTGGAGGAATAAATGTGGTCAGAAGTGTAGGGTGGAGTCAGGCTTTTTTGCATTTCAAAAAAGTAGAGAGGGAGTTGGATTTGGGAATGAGCAAGATCCTAGTGAAGGCAAATGAGGGGGGGGTGGGGTTTGGTGGGGTTTTTAAAAAAATTATTTTATTTTCAGCAAAAGCAAAGATAAAATCCTTTCCTCATCATCTGAAATGGTTTCCTGCAGTCAGTTAGATATAAGTGTGACACCCCAAATTGAGTTTTAAAATAGATTCAGGGATTTTTCCTTCTTTCTCTTTAAAAATGAATTTCAAAATGGAAGCATAACTCTAGAAGCAATCAATTTTGAATTTAAGTGATGTATTATGTTTGGGGGCATTTTTTTCAGCTGGACTACTGCTGATTTCAACCTGAATTTGTAAATCATTTTCAGGTGGGCTCAAAACTACCCCATTATTCATTGAAAGCCCTACTCAGCTGTACAAATCGTGAAATGTCCTGATCACTTTTTTTTTCAGAAGGAAAAGCTGTGTGCAGTGCATAATTGCTTCCAAATCCTGTAGATATCATCTAATCCCAGTGGCCTTGGATCCAACCTGAAGCGCTCAGCTGCAATTGCATGCCAAATACCTGCCTCGTTTGGGAGTTCAGATTGTTTGTTCATAGTCAAGGAAAGAGTGCCAGCTCACAGAGTGTCAAAGACCATGAATGAAAATGATTTTCTGCTGCTGTTTTCTATTTCCAAAGCTATTTTTAATTGTTTTAATTGTTTAAGTGCTGGTCATATATCCGTTGTAAAATGAGGCTCTTTAGAATGGAGGCATTCGTAGTATCTGGTTACTGGTGAAAAATGTAGTCTTAATTTATGTGGCTTGATCACACTGAGAAAATAGAAATAACCAAATAGTTTGCTTAAAGTCAACAAAAAAACGGGGCTCCTGATTAAAGAAAAATATGTTTATTTTAGCGACAAACTGCATACTCCTGAGCGAGTGCTAGAATCCTCCTTCTCTTTTTCTAATAATTGTCCCTTGGCACATTCATCACTGTGTGTTGCTTAGAGGCCTGTCTGGTAATCTTTAGCTAGTTTTAAATCACAGGTTTCTCCATATGCAGGCCAAATGTTACAGAAGATACTGAAAGTTCATGCATGTGCGCACACGCGCTCTCAAAGGCTTTAAAACATCCGCAGATATCTTTAAAGGGCATATGCTAACAGAAAAAGAGGCTGTGGTACGGGAAGGAGTTTCAGAGCAAAAATAATTCATCAAATGCATTTAAGAGTACACAATTTTGATCTGTGTGCTGGTTTCAGGTACCCAGAAACTAGGGGTTTTGTTTGGCTCCAGTTACAGGTCTTAATTGAATAATGATTAAATTATTGTGGGACATTTTAGTCCTCACTGGAATGGCCTTCCTAGTTACAGGAGGCTATTGTGTGTTTTTACTGTTCTATGCTGCAGTAGTACTTTCTAATCTAATATCTTTTTTTGTTTGTTTCACGTACTACCCTTAGTGTGCATTGCAGATTTCATAAATAAAGACATTGTTGCGGTTCGAGAAGCTGAGACATGAAGTGGCCACAAACTGGCTTTTGAGGAAGACATGCAAAGACTGTACAAAGAGAGAGCTCTGATTTTTCTATGCCATGTTTCTTCACCAAGGTCACCTTGGAATTCACAAGCAAAATGGAGCCACCTGAAATCTGCTGTTTATCACTAAGGCCACATTCCTGTAGGAAGTACGTGAAGATATTTGTGATAGGTGCTGGACTAGGTGGAGTTGTTGGTGGTGTAGCATCATACTTGTGGTGAAATGTGATGGTTATGTTGGACCTAATTCCTGTAATTGTCATAGAATGGTTAAGACTTGGAAGGGACCTTAAAGAACATCCAGTTCCAACCCCCTTGCCCTGGGCAGGGACACCTCCCTCCAGACCAGGTTGCTCAAAGCCCCATCCAGCCTGGCCTTGAACCCCTCCAGGGATGGGGCAGCCACAGCTTCTCTGGGCAACCTCCTTCAGTGTCTCACCACCCTCACAGCAAAGAATTTCTTCCTGGTATCCAATCTAAATCTCCCCTCTTTGATTTTAAAACCATTACCTTGTCCTGTTACTACACTCCCTGACAAAAAGTCCCTCCCCATTTCTCCTGTAGCCCCCTTCAGGTACTGGAAGGCCACTGTAAGAGCCTTCTCTTCTCCAGGGTAAACAACCCCAACTATCTCAGACTGTCTTCATAAGAAAGGTGCTCCAGCCCTCTGATCATTTTTGTGGCCTCCTCTGGACCCATTCCAACAGTCCGTGTGAGCTGAGGAAGAAGGATCTGAGTGAACCTCAGACGTAGCTAGTTGCTGTCTTTCTCAAGTTCCCCACTGAACACCTTTGCTTGTGCTACTTTACTCCTATGGATTGCCACCTTATGAAATGGAGTGAAATTGGGTGGCGGTTGTGTCACTCGTACACACTTGTGACATACATACATGACATATATGACATGCTCTGTATGGTCACACGCATACTCAAGTATACGCTCTCACCAAATCCCAAGATTTGCTTCCAGTTCAAATTTGAAGGTGAACGATATAGAACCTGTTCTGCCACTTCTGGCCAAAGAAATGTAATTTACCTGAAATATTTAAACAAATGGCATCTCTTAAATGACTAGAACAAGAACTGTGTTATGGATAAATTGCTTCTAAACTTAAGCTTATCTTTGAATTCAATTTCTATCTAGCAAACCGTGCAGGAGGGCTATGTTAACATTTTGCCATGTTAGTGTCCAGCACCGCTCAGGTAGTGAGGGCAAACAAAAAATATCCTCACCTTTCTAAACTATGTTTACAGTAGATTTTTTCAACTGAAATAAAAGAGGGTACTTTTGTCAGTTCGTACGATGGGCGTTCAGCTGTATGGTGCATCTTGCTCTTCTGTGTTCTCTGTAACACAGAAGCCAATGTGGAGAGAGTGGGGGATACGCAGCTGCCGTCCATGTCCCAAGAATGAAAGATATCAGATAAAAGGTTCTGCAACACCCTCTGGTTCAAAGGGAACGCAGGAGCAAATTTTTGCAAAGATACGGGGTGATATCACATCCTTGGAATACGTTGTTATGATGTTATGAACTAAAGACTTAGATCTCCTGTTAGTCATGCAGGTTTTTTTGAAGATTGTTCCCGATCAGAAGTAGATCTGGATTCAGGCAGGGGATTAGTACATTTAGCTATACAAAAGGAAAGCAGTCCACTGTTGCTGTAATGGACACAGTCATTATAAAATGATTACTATAAAATTTCTAATGTCTTCTTAAATTTGAGGAAGATGACTTCTGCCTTCCAACTTTTGTTGGTCTTCATCTGCATCAGGGGACTCATTTTGCTTTTCATCACAACGTGCTGTGGTGACCTAAGACTTTGCAGCAGTGTATGGGGCGGGGGGAAAGGAGGAGAATTTTATTGCGAGACCAAGTTTTAATTTTGTTGGATAACTATGACTAGGCGCCTATCTATCTCTTCCAGCATCCCTATAATTTTGTTGTAGCGCTTCAGTGGGGTCAGGGCTCTGTACGTGCACAGAATAGATGCGTGGGTATGGTATAGAGATATGAAGCACGCTTGAGTTATTTTGTAGTTTAGATGTGTAAAATTGTTGTTGCCAAGTGATAACGGGGGTCAAACTGACCTTCTGTTTCAGAGAAGAGATTTGGCAAGGGAGGGTTTGTCATCATCTTCATGCTCTAGAGAAGGCGATGTATTATGTACTCGGTGATGCATTCCATACATTGCGCACCGTGATCCCCACGAAGAAGTTATATTTTGAACTGATTTCGCGTATTCTTTCAGTGGCGAGAAGCAATGTGTTGGTGGATGTTCATGGGATATTCATTAATATACTTAGTCATCAGGAGTTATGTCATGAAGATCTTTTATAGAACACATAAAACAGCGTGTTTAGTAAGAGAAAATCTTGGATGACTAAAAGATGGTAAGTAGCAGAGAGAGTAATGACAGATCACCATAGGAAGTTCTTACTGATGGAAGTGGGCACAATGAACAGCATTGGCATTGACATAGGTTGTCATAAGCCATATTGAGAACACTAGTTTTCCACGCCGTTGGCTATTCCTGGCTGCTAGCAAAGATTTTGGTCACATTCCAATGCTTTTTTCATAGCTAAAGGGTCTCACAGTAGCAATAATTTTAAGTCTTCTGTGTATTAAACTGCAAAAAACACATTAAAATAATCTATCTTTCAATTCCAATAAAGCGGAAAAAAACAGAAATGTAGTTCTTGCCTCCACAGAGGCTGTTGGCATTTTCCAGTAGTTAGAAAAATGGCTAGTGTGAACAGCCCAATTTGTCTTTAAAATACAGATTTATGCTGTCAGATGGTATCTCATTCTGAGCAATCTTGTCAACACATAGAGAAACAACATATTCTGCCTGAAGTAATATGTGGATTGTAAATCTTATGTTACCTCAAAAAACCCCACCTCTTTTTCTATAATTAACTTATGCAAATCTAATTTTTTTTTTTTTTAATTCATTACATTAGCAAGCACTTTTTGGGATATCAAAGCTACAAAACCCTAGGAATCCTCAAGAGAAAAGGGTTTTGGTAAGAGGCCAAGTAGTCTAAGCACCTTGTATGTGTGTGTGCATGTGTGTGTGCCTATATGTGTATGGATCTATATACATAAGAGAGAAAAGACCCTATATCTTAATTAGCCCGTTGGATCTGGACACAAAATCTTAGCCAATGCAATGCAACAATAGAGCAGGGCATAAGAGCTCTGCCTAAGAGGAAAAACAAAAGTTTTCTTTGAATCTGGGGGGTTTTTTGATCTATTTTTTTTTCCAGAGAACTATGTGACAGCTCTGTTCAGTTCCTCACCCAGTGGAAAACTCTTTTCATCCACCCAGAAATAAAAAGGAAAAGACCTTAAAAAGGTAGCCTGGCCTTAAAGTAGCCCAACACATATTGGCAGGCTTTGGATTTTTGACATCAGCTTTCTCCTTTCTCTTCTTGACAGGTAAATCAAGTAAAAAATATTTACTTGACCTGGTGTGGAATTTATCAAAATAATTAAGAACCTTCATTTTCTCCCTACGATCCTTAAATGATAACTTTTTTTCATGACAAAAAGTCCTTACTATAAGGTCATCATGTAAACAGAATAATTTCTTTCTTCACTTGGCAACAGGCAGATAGTTTTTAGTGGTGAAGCAAACAGGTTCTTTAAAACAGACGTATCCAGTCTTTCACTGGCAGATTTTACCTTTGTCAATGGCTCATTTAAGCAATTGAAATGTGACCAATGTTTTTCATATGATAGCAGCACTGAGTTCTTTAACTGAATTAAACCCCTAAATTTAGGGGATTTGCGTAGGAATAGATATTTGATAGGTGTTTTACATAGATAAGTTAAAAAAAGACCCCAAAACCCCAAGGTCAGTATTTTAGTGCACTATTACTGAACAGTCTGAGTATTTATGACATGATAGACGTGACAAAAAAATCTTTGAAAAAAGCTTCCATGAGAGGATCAGCATGAAGAACAGTAATGTTGAAATGTGATTTTTATATAGGATTTGTTTTATTCACATTTGGCAACCAGGAGGGGAAAAAATAAGCTATTTTTATTCCATGGTGCCGAGACCAAAATTCAAGTTTTCTTTAAAACCCATTGTAAATGGGGAATTTGGTGGAGGCCATGAACTGCTTTAATACATATTCCATCATTCCATGCTGCATTTTTTTTTTCTTTCTTTTTTTTTTTTTTTTCTTGTTTTTATTCACTTCAGCATGCTGAATGATTGAAAATCCAGCTACAGCTAGCATAGGCTTCATTGTTGGAGCCGAAGCCTTAGATGTGCACTGAATGGCAAGTGGTGTACCCAGAAAACCTAATGCTGTCTGAAGGGAGAGAAGGGCTGGGGTAGTTGGAATGAATACTTAATTCCTTATATCTGTTTTATGTCTCTAGTCAGCCTGGAAACACAGATTTCCTAGTGAAAGAGTTATATGGTCTTTCCAAGAACTCTGCTCTCTTGCAAAAGAGAAGATTGGCTTCTATGTAAAGTGTCAGCAACGAAGGAAAGGAGAAAAAAAAAAAAAAAAAGATATTGCATAGGAATCTCAGCAGAAAAGCTAGCTTTAAAAAAATAACATTCCTACTGGCACAAGCTCTTGGCCTATAATAAAGATGAAATCCTCACATGACAGAACACTCCATTCCCCCCTGTCAGAAAAAGGACACTGTCTAGCACAGACTTTTGGTTGCCCAAAGTGGTATTTACCAACATTTGGGAATGAGACAAGAAATTGTTTCTTTTTGTTCTATAAATTCTGTGACATGGATTTAGTTTTCTTCACTAAAATTTCACATAACCTGCCCGTGGAACTGAAAGAAATAAAAAAAAGTAGCCTTCCCCCAAAGAAACAAGCCTTTAAGATTTTAGGATTAAATCTGCAGTTTCTGTCAGTTCTCTTCCATCTGTCATTTATTGCATCCATAATTTTCCATATTTAAACAATAGTCACTGTAATTTACCACTTAACGGCCATAGTTGCTTATGTCAGCAATCAAAAGTTTTCCAGCAGGAGAAGGAAATTAATATTTTTGCTTTGTATTTTCAAGGATTAGTGCATATGGTCACCATACTAAACTGCAGTTCCAATGTTTAATTTGATGTTTAAATTGTTTCATGAATAACTTTATACTTCTGCTCATTTGGGATAGCTATGGAAAAAAGGAAGCATTATATTTGATCCCTTACTGTTGAGTGAAGGAAAGGCAAAAGCACCATAGCTTGGCATGGAAACCCATCTGGTTAATTCAATGGAATAACTCCCTTTTGGCCATCTTTCTGTTTATTGTATTAGAACATATTCTTTTTCTTTTTCCAGTCTGGTCTCTTGTTCATATACAAAGATACAGCTGAGAAATTGAAAGATTCTACTTAGAAGGAATTTGTCCCATTTGTATCAGTAGCTTTGGTCCTATAGTTTAATACAGATTTTTCAAAAAGAAATTGTGCATCTCTCCTTATTCTTCATTGCTGGGCTTCCCTGATAAATTTTTTAATTAGTTTTTTCCTTATTTTACCAAACTGTTTTTTATTGATGTAGCACTCTTTTTGCAAGTATTATAAATCATTTTAATCAAGCAGGCTATAAGCATCTGTCCTGGTTGAGAGGAGGCCACATTGGTTTGCCAAAAATGTCTCTTGCATATGGGGTTTTTTTTATGTTAAAATTTAAGTTTTTTTCATGTATTCAGTAGCTGATAATTGCAGTGTCAGAACTATACCATATACAAAAGACATAGAATCGTAGAATAGAATGATAGAATTGTCTAGGTTGGGAGGGACCTCAGAGAT
This sequence comes from Scolopax mira, assembly GCA_004320125.1. Classification (NCBI taxonomy): domain Eukaryota; kingdom Metazoa; phylum Chordata; class Aves; order Charadriiformes; family Scolopacidae; genus Scolopax; species Scolopax mira. The sequence goes on along the minus strand of BJBW01007466.1, from coordinate 199,245 downwards.
CATCTAGTCCAACCATCAACCTGACACTGACAAAAATCACTAAATCATATTCCTAAGGACTACGTCAACCCGTCTTTTGAACACCTCCAGGGATG
>BJBW01007466.1:115377-191273 GCA_004320125.1 Scolopax mira | reverse complement strand
CATTTTATATGGTCTTGGTAAACTTGGAGAGTTTTCCCCATCTACAGTGGCTGAACCAGGTTACTTCAGAACCATATGCTGTGTGTAGTATATATGCATAATTTCTCAATAAACTAAAAAATGCTTTAAGAAGAAGAAAGAGATGGCAGTATGATAAAGATTCTCAATGTCTCATTTGTAGGCTAATCTAATTAAAAAACCTAAGAAAATTCAGAGGAACTTTTTCTGGAAATTAGACCCCTTTATGGCACCCCATTTTGGATATCTCAACTCTCTAAATCAGGTTTGACTATGTAAGCTGTATAAACAGTCTCCGATTACTTTTACTAAAACTGAGCTAAGTCAGTTTGCAAAGAATCACTCAAACATTGCAATTAACATACGGAAAATAATATTTTCTGGTAAAGTCCAGCAGTTTGATCAGTTTTTAAATTTAATTATGCCATGGAGTTGTACATTAAGGGGCGCAAGAAAATGGGACAGTTGATATTTTTCTGTAAGCCACATGTAATTAGCCATTCTTCAAATTAAGTAATTTAGAGTCTTACGGTATAGTGCTTGAAAACAAGAGCCCTGTTTACATAAAACACAATTTAGCAGCCAAGTGGGAATGAAGCCCATCTAAAAGACATCATACTTACCCAGGAACCTAGCACCTCTGCTGTGGTAGCTTATTCCACTGTTTTCTTTGTATGGCCTGTTTTCCTGAAGTTCATTGATGCCCATTGGTAATTAATCGGAGAGCATCGCTTTTACCAGATGTTGGGTAGACACTTTGTGCCCATTCACCTCAGCCACATTTTAGCTTAATCTTAGGAACTCCTGGTTGCTTTTCTGTAAAGTGGGAGAACTCCTTTGTTTATTTTGTGTACGTTGATGACCTAAGAGTAAATTATTCTGCAAGGAACTTACTCAATAGGATGTGTGAAGATACCTGCTCCCATCAGGAGATTCTGTCACATCTCAGTACTAACCTAATGTCAGTCAGCTGTGCTAGGGGTTTGCTTCCAGAAAAACCCAAACATTGTTGTAGACTGACTCTGAAGGTATTATGATGTTATTTTGCCTGGTTACTGTGCTCTGCAGCATAGGTGTTGCATTCAGCCTATTAAGAAAATACAGTATAAATAAATGGTGTAGAATAAGGCAGCGGCAACAGTTAATTTGAAGCTGTAAATGTTTTTGCAGTAAGGTTCATATTTTGCAGTGCTGTATTGCCTATTACATATCCCTTACACTAATTTAAGCTGTTGTAATTCCTGATTTTTTTAGAACAGGATATGAAAACAGGGCAGGTGAATGACACCATATTTGTTCTAACTATTCTTGGGTAGCCAGCATTATAATGCTCAAAGTCTTGACGTGGTTCAAGAGGTCAACTGAAAAAGAAGGAGTTATGACAGTAGTTATAGCTGATAGTTTGAACACTCGTGTGCCTGGCACGAGTTTGGATTCCTGTGCCTTCACAGTTCAACTTTGCTTTCTTCTTCGTGGGGGAAATTATTTCAGTTGTGGATTTTCTCTTTCAAGTTTTTGTTTAGGGAGTTCACAAGGTAATTATTCTGTATGTTTGCAGTTTGCCGTGAGAATGAAAACGTTGTGGTATTCTGGAGATTTGCAGTGTGCACAAATAAAAAACATTCCTCAACTTTTTCATCTACTAAATGAGACCTTAATTTTTTTACGTGCTTTAAAAGTTGTTTCGGAAAACCTATTTTACAAGGACGCATGGTATCATGTCCCTGTTCAAAAGGTAAAATCAAGAGCTTATTCACAGTGTTTTCCATGATCTGTTTCCCAGGCTCGGTTTTTCAAATATAGTTTCCTTTAAAAAAATGCTTTTCTGCCTTGCACTTCAATTTCCTGTGGTACTGGTTACGTTGAGAATCACGAGCAAAGTATTCTCTGAGAGTTTGCGGGTCGTGATGTGCAACCTAAGCTGGGAGGGGTAGAGGAAAAGGAGGGAGGGCGAAGGTTCCTTCCGTTCTTAAAAGTAATTGTCCCGATGTGATGGGAATTGCAGTCACCTGCTTTAGCAGTGGAAAAACCTTTAGCTCTAAGGAAATCTGCAGCATCATCACTTCATTACACCCCAGCGCTGGACAGCAGCTTTGATGAGACTGATAAAGGCAGGGTTATTGAAACAACAGCAGCTTTTGGGGGACCCTAGTTACAGGCTAGGCAGATCCTCTTGGTGAAGCTGCTGCCTAAAATCTTTATGCCCTTGCAAATTGTACTGGGAACCGATTTGGGATTTAGGAAGGGGGAGCTGCAGGTTTTTTTTGCTAGTGGTGGGGTAAGTTCAGAGATAACGCCAGGGGGGTTATTTCGGTGCTGTGAGAGTATGAGTTAGCTCAGATTTCAGCCCTGGGTTTTATTAAACTTTATTCCTGATTTACCAAGAAAACTGAAATAATAACTACTGATCTTGTGATTACCATGGATAAATACCTAAAGCAAGTGAAGTCTTCATTACTTGTCATGTTTCATACTGAACCGTTAACTTCCTTCCCCCCCCCCTCAATTGCCCATCTTTAAAATTAAGTTGCCTGATAGTGCTGCAGTTCTGCAGTTTTTGTATGTTTTATAAGAGTCTCCTGTATTCTTTTCCCCAAAATTGTATACAATATGCTGCAAATACAGTGTCTTGTTTTTATCACGTAAAAAATAATTCTTCTTGCCGCGTAAACTTTCAAAATATCAGGCAAGCAAAGATGATAGGTGTTTCTTCTTACCTGTATCAGTGCACCTTTCTTCTTTCTTCTCCCAATTATTGCTTGGAAACATCTGGTAACTCTCTAACCAACCGTCAAATTTCTATTTCTGTTTTATTACCCGAACACCTGCCTGCCAGCTGAGTATGTAGAGACATTCCTCTATACCAGGAGTGTTATTGCCAGCCTGGCTTGTAACAAACTTGCAGCGTGACAGCGCAATAAGATTCTACATGCTCCCATGTTATTAATTTAGAGATTAAAAAAGGTCATAAATCCTAGTACTTAAGGTACTAGCTTAATAAAGTACTAGCTAATTAAATCCCTGGTACTTAAGTGCACTACAAGTAAAATACAGTATGAAATCCACTGATAAATATCTGGTGTTCCTGCTTACCTTCTTTATTCTCTTGATTTCACTTTGTGAAAAGCTCTTCTGGATGATTAGCCCAGGATAAATTTATCTCAAAGGATGTTTTTTTGAAAATCTCCAAGTGAGCTGAAAAATCCATATAGAATTAGAAAACTTAGTTTAAAAATATATCAGGCCCTGTGGGTTAAGTTTGAACCCCATTGAAATCTTTGGCACTTTCTGGTCAGCTTTGATTATGCCACAATGTGAAGCAAAATTTACAAGAAGATGAGTCAAACAACAATTTCTTCAAGGTAGGAGCCTTCTTTCGAATAATAGATGTAATACTGGAAAGAGCATTGTTCTCAAATATTCAAAAACCAATTAAAAGACCTAATAATTAAAGTAAAATATAGGCCTTGTGTGCTTGCAAGCTCATCTGCTTTTTTCTTAGCTATATCAGTTGAGCTAATAAAAGATATTGCCTCTCTTTCCAAATCCTGCTGCATGTAATAATTACCATTCCATGTTCTTGTTATTCTAAGAGCATGTTATTACCTGAGGGAATGTTTCTGCCTTTGAATCTCACTAGGATAATAGAAATCTCTTTTGCTCCAGTCCCCTAGTTTGTCAAATGGGGTCGATAGCGTTTCCACCTGAGTTTTACCTGGCTCGCTCTTCCACCTGTGTGCTCAGTGGAGATTTTTTTTTTTTTCAATTACGTCACTGTCCTGCTATTTGTCAAGAATCATCCAAACTACCTCCTCTTCACTGCTCTCTGCTAGCTCTACCTTATGTATCCTCCCTTTTTCTGCAGTTCTCAGCTCCAGCTGCCTCACTTCAAGACACAACCCATTCCCACAGTCCTCTGACTGTTTTCCTTTCTAATCACCTGTGCATTTCACAGCTGGGCCATTTACATCAGCTCTGGCAGACCCCTCTTAGCTGTATTTGCTGATTCTGGTCTAAATTCTGGTTGTGGGGTTTTTTCCCCCCTCCCTTGGTATCATCTGAAGTCACCCAGCTAGAGGCTCTCTGGTGCCTTATTTGTCTTTTAGGTTTTTCCAGGTTTTTTAGGTTTTTCCTTAATTTGCCTTAAGTGTCTTCTCTTTGTCTTACTTTCTCCAGCATTATGTGCCATTTTGGGTTGTATAACTAGAAAGACTATGCAGGAGAAGCAAATCACGTTGGGCAGAAGTAGCATGAGCTGTGAGGTGGTCAAATCATGGGACGTGACAGTAGGTTTGAAAGGGAAAATGTAGGTTGATTACCAAGAAAAGAGCTGGTGAATATCACCCCTTACCCTGCGAACGAAGCTGTAAGAGACTGAAACTGGGAACACTTCAATATGAACAGTCCTGAAAGAAACAGAAGGGCCGAAGTAAGCCAATGGCCTCGATGGCTGAGCAGGTTTCTACAGCTTCTCATTCTTGTGATTCCAGGAGAGAGTGATGAAGGGGAAGGTGATAAGCCAGAAGGGCTGTTTTGCGCAGGGAATGAATGAATTCCAAGCTCAGCTGCTTGGAATAACCAGAAACTCATATTGGAAAAATCAGAAACAGCAGAGGGTTAAATTTGAGCCTGTAATTCTTTGAAAACATGTTAGAATTCATATGAAAAAGCTTTAAGGACTTCATTTTAATTGACCTTGGATACGCAGCAGGTCATGGCCTTATGGCAATTAGAACCAGAGTGTTCATCGGGGAACAATACAGGTTTAGAAGGTCAAGAGCTGATTCCTAATCACAAGTGCAAATGTTCTCATGTGTGTTTAATATGAACTGGGAAATACTTTCCAACATGTTGGTCTGGAAGAATTTGGAGAGGACGCCTTGATATATAATTTTAAGATTAAATATGATATTTTTGAATACGTTGTTTAGTGCATTTTAAAATAATGAGACAAAGTATGATAAAAGGCCAGACATAGCCATAACTGCATGCTTTTTGTAATAATGAGATCAATAAACAGCTGAGGCAATGACCTTCCCGATATGTTGAAAATTTAATTGTGAAGACATGGGTTTTCACTAACTTGTTTTACCAAAACAGGAAGGAGGGGTGGGTGCAAAGAGTTTCCCACGTTAAATTTAGGAACAGTCAAAATAAAACAAATGCTAAAATTATCCAATTTACTCCGGGCTTTGTGAGGAAGAATGGGCAAGTAATTGTCAATTATGGAGTGGGACTGGAATGCAGGTTGTAGAGGGATAATTAATTGAGAGATATGTAATTTTGATTAGCGTGGCTTGAAAAAGTGCCATCTGAAGTGGTTTTTCAGGGCTGCGAGGCGGTCTGCTGCAGATGGGCAAGGGGCTGGCATGCAGCGCTAATGGGGCTAGGAAATAGATTAGAATCTGTTACTGTAGATGAAATAAAGGATTAAGGGGGGAAGAAAGGATAGCATTACAATCGAGTGATAGGTCCCTGGACCAGGGAACCTGGGGTTGTCCCCAGGGGTATGGGCAATAGAAGAGGATTAGTGGGTTTGTGACTGGTCCTTCCCTCCTTTCAAGTTCAGTAGGTAGCGTTGAGCCGGGATGAAGTCGGTCGGGCTCATCTTTTTGCTGGTTTTCCACCCCACGTGCTGATCCACCGCCTCTGTTCGAGGGCTGCTGGGAGGCAACTGGGATTCAGTGAGTTCCAGAGCTCTTCCCAAGGGTTTCCGTAAAGCAGCCCACGTGGCAGCCTGTTTTCTCTTTCATATCCCTTCATTTCACCGTCTTCCTCATAACCCACCAGAAATATTTGGAAAAGGTAGCACTTACGTTATCTGAGGCTTGTATTTATGTAATGCAAAGAGTATTGATATCTTTGGGCAAGCAAGACGAAGTACGGTTATTAGTTTGTTTAAAATAACCACATGCTAATTTAGTTGAGATCCTGATCTTTCGTCTTGTTCTCATTTCGGTTCATTTGTGAATTTGGGAAGCGAGGCTTTGAGGAGGGGTTATACCCTCTTCCCCCTACACGTTCCCTCAGCGTAGAATGTAGGCCTTGTTGGAGCCTGGGCTCCGAAATGGAAAATGCGGTTGCTGTGAAGGGGCCTCGTTCGCGCGGTGGGTGGAAGGAGGCTGCCTACCTTCCTGCACGAACCGCTCCACCACAAACAGATTCCTGCTCCGACACACGGCTTCCAGCAAAATCAGCCAACAACTGTTAGCCAGACGCCAGCTTCTTTGGCATTCGACAAATTACTTGCGCGTCAGACAGTGCTGATGACTACCGGAAGACAGTATAAATATCACATTTTATATTACACTTGTAAAATTGATTCTTTCCCCCTTTGCTGAGTTAGTATGCCAGAAGCTTTGTTAATTGTGTGATGGGGAGTTCAAGGAAGTCATTACGACTGCAAAATTACAAACAAACAGAGGAAGAATACGTGTGTCATTATAACGCTCTGTGGCTGATTCCGTCTTCGCTGTCACCTCTTTGCATTGTTGCAACCCCTTTGTCCAAGTAGAGTTTTAATTTCTTTTACGTTCTGACTTCTGTATTGATTAAATATGCATCAAATTTAGCTTTCAGCGTTTTTTCATATTCTATCTTACAACCTTTCCTTACTTTTGCAAAGACGTTCATATAGCTGTTAATCAGATGACATTAAGTACCTAATCTTTCTGAAGTATTTCAGTGTTTTCATTTGCGTAGTACTTTCAAGGAGAGTCCTTAGTAAAAGTTCAATTGCATAGCTCTTTGGTCAGATTATGGTATTTTTCAACCTAAGCTGTGTGGTAAACCTTAAAAAAGATTCATCTGAAAAAGAAAAATTAACCACAGTATTTCTTTGCAGTGATTTAGAATGGGACAGTTTAGAACTTTTTTGATCTTTCATCTCAAAGTAGCATTTTGAGACCCAGTTAATCTAAATTATCAGAGCATGAATATATCCATACTTGGTCTTCAATTGAAGCAAATGCTTCACTTGATCCCAGAATTTATTCCATTTGTGCTTTTGGCTTGAACTATGATTTGAAAAAGGAACTATTTGCAGAAGGATAACATTGTTAAAAACACTCCTTTACTTCTAGAAGACTCTAAAATCTCCACAATTCCTGGTTAGAAAAAATGGAATTTAACTCTATTGATCTTTTTGATCAATTTGTGTTCTGAAAATACAAGCTAAGTTCCAATTGCACCTGTGAATAGCATAACTACTACGTGTTCTCAGGAACATTGTGCACTGATAAAGCTACTTACATTCTTGGAAGTGTTAGAACAATTAAGTCTCTTGAGCTTTTGTGTCTACTTAGAATGGTAACAGTGGTTTTGTAGCTGTGCCTGAAACAGCATATTCCAGTACTTCTGTAAGCACAACTGTAAAAAATATCCTTAATCGTTGTTGTTTATAATAATTAGGAGCTGAATTCAGCTCACAGTAACGACAAAAAAAAAACGTTGCGGAGTACAACACTAGAAATCTTGATGCTGGATGTTCTTGTGTTCTTTTCCTCATAACATCCAGTGGTACATACGCAAGATTGAGCCTACTGGAAGTTCTTGAAGGTTGAAAAAGAGGAAAGAAAAGGAGAGGCAGCCACCTTGATGAGTCAAGTAGATTTCAGAAAGGACCATTATAGATAAAATTGTTCTGAGCCCAGAACAGAAATAAAGCCAGCAATGTGCCCTTGTAGCCAAGAAGGCCAACAGCATTCTGGGGTGCATCAGAAAGATCATGGCCACCAGGTCGAGGGAGGTCATCCTCCCCCTCTGCTCTGCCCTGGTGAGGCCCCATCTGGAGCACTGGGTCCAGTTCTGGGTTCCCCAGTTCAAAAAGGACAGGGAACTGCTGGAGAGGGTACAGCAGAGGGCTACAAAGATGATGAGGGTCCTGGAGCATCTCTCTTTGGAGGAAAGGCTGAGAGACTTGGGTCTTTTTAGTCTGGAGAAGAATGAGGGAGGATCTGACAACGCCTATAAATACTTCAAGGGTGGGTGTCAAGAGGATGGGGCCAGTATTTTTTCTGTGGTGCCCAGTGACAGGACAAGAGGGAATGGCCACAAACTTGAACATAAGAAGTTCCATCTAAACATGAGGAGGAACTTCTTTACTTTGAGATTGATAGGGCACTGGAAGAGGCTGCCCAGAGAGGAGGTGGAGTCTCTGGAGACGTTCCAAACCCGCCTGGACATGTTCCTGTGCAACCATCTGTGGGTGGACCTGCTTTGTCAGGGGGTTGGATTAGGTGTTCTCCAGAGGTCCCTTCCAAGCCCATTTCATTCTGTGATTTTGTGAAAGTGACAATTAACAAAATGAAATACAAATGACATCAGGTTATATTTTTTTCCTTCCCACTTTTCTTACCAGTTATAGAACTACTGGGAAAATTCACACTTTTTGAAGAGCCTGAGGAGTATGTATGATAGCATACGAATAGTCAGGTAAAAGATCCTTGTAGCTGACAAGATCAATGTTGTGCCACAGATTTATTTAAGTCTGTAGTTGAAAGCATGAGACACAGGAAGGGTCCAACTTCTTCCACCACTTCAAGACTTGGGCCCTCCTTTAAAGCTGCTTCTCTGCCTTTGAAAGGAAAAGCTTCTGAATTCCTGAAGTAAGACACATCTTAAACCATATGAGCCACTTTCCGTGCTGACAGAATTTAGTTAAAGCTCATTATGTAAAAAGGTGCTATAAGGAAACTTTATAGAGTGAATGCTCTTTATAAACTCCAAGCTAAGGTTCAGCCAGTTTCCATGTAATCCTCCAATATTGCCTGCAGCACTCAAGTAAATTTCATAACAGACTCCCTCCCCCCAAATGAAAACCATGTGCCTGCTTCATTTTTCACTCCTTTCTGAGTCCCCCCATTCAAACCTCTCCTCCCTGCTTTAAAGAACCTTGCAAGAATTCGTAGAATTAAAAGAGCAGCGGTAACTGTTATTAATTAGGCCTCATTAGCGCAAGTGCTGTCCTTCCTAAACAAGCAAATTGACATGGGTGTATGGCAGTGGAAAGTGTTAAAAAGCGTGTGTGCACATTCTCTATTCATGCAGCTTCAAAAATCACATTAGGATTTTCTTTCTCTGTAGCGAAATTAGCTAGAGAAGCAAATAGGCAAAGCAGTGCAATTTAATAAGTACTCATTTTAGTGTAATTGATTTAGGGCAAGAAGAAAAGTCTCGATTTGGGGCTTTTTCTTATAGAATACTTGAATGCCACCATATTTAGAAATATTTTATTCATTGCATATTGTCCAAGTAATTTTGGATTTATGTTTTTTGTCCTGATCTGTGGCATTGAAGACTTCTTCTCGAAGAGGAAAACATTCCTGGAATAACCGTAGACTTTCTTCATGACCTTAGCATGCTAGATATCTCTAGCTAGAGATGCTTTCATTTCTTCATGACCTAGCATTCCAGAAACAATGTTATGTCTGCTAGAACCCATGAATCAACAGGTGTTCCTGTTAGGAGGAAGATTCTTCCATCATCATCAAAATTAAAAAGAATTCTTACTCTTAGATGTCAGTGTAATGAAGCAGCAGATAGGTTTGGGAAGCATTTGGTGTTTCTCTAGTGGTATTCAAAGATTAAGACAAATATTAAAAGGAGAAGATGAAATTCTGAAATTTCCATTCAACGTCACAGTAAATGGAAGTTAAAGCTAATAAGGATAAAGAATTTGGTTTAAAATTTTGATTGGAACTCATTTTTTTAATTAGTAAATGTGAGTTATGCTGTTGAATTTTTGAGATGCAGCTTATCCTTTATTTGTATTCTTTTTCTTTCTTGATATAACACTATTAATAGTGATTTTAATTTCTGTTTTCTAGACTTCTGTCTTTGCGTGTGTTGGAGTGTTTTGATAATCCTTGTGATGATTTTTGGGAAGCGTTTTAAACACATATTTACAAAGTTAAAGGGAGAACTAACAGATCTCTATTGTCATTTGATCACAACTGTCAAATTCAAACATATGGTTTTCATGTTGTTCTCAAGTTCATTTAAAAATCTTGGCATTAATTAGCAAAAGAAGAAAAACACACTTCTAAAGTCATCTGAGTACTGCACAGTAATATGAGGATAATGAACTATTGTGTGTTGTGTGTTTTACTGTATAAACATCTAATTTCAAAACATAGCAGTAACATTTATCTGGATCATAATCCATCAAAGGCAATACTGTTTTGTATATCTTAAAAATAAAATGGTACTATTTCTGCTGCTATGAAAAGAAGAAAGAGCCTTTTTTGCCTTAAAACAGGTTCCTCTTAGAAATTTGCTATGAGAACAAGAACTGGACTATGATGAGGTTCTTTGGGGGTTTCTGTGTTGTATTTGCAGTCTCAAATGATTCTGTGATTACATGTATTTTCTAAGATGAAATAGTTGGGTTTTAAAGCAGTATGATGTTCTCAGGCAATGTTATTTTAATTGGAATTTGAAAGATCAATTGTTTCTGAACTTGATACCCGTTTTGAACTCTGATAGCTTTTGCAAACAGAAAGCTATGAGTACTTCAGGGGAAAGCTGCAGGCAGCCAGCTTCAGTGGCAGAAGCACATTAGCCTAACATCATTAGGCTAGCAGGAGAATGAACAACATTCCACATGCCTGAAGGATGCCTTTCGCTTGTCACTCAGGACTTACACCTAAATAGGTAAATGGTAACGAACAAAATGTATTTACTACTCCTGTTTTCCAGGAGAATGCCCATCTGGGATTCATCATTAACAGGCTGAAACACAAAAGCTGACTGAAGAGCAGTAGCCCGGCACGTTTTGGGTGTTGCTCTGACTCCCGTTTGCGTCAGTGGAAGCAGGATCTGTTGTCTTGCCAGCTCATCAACCTACGACCCCAGGTTACATTACACAGCACCTGGTCCAGGTCCCCAGTTACATACTTCTCTTTGTTAAATTATTCCTGCTTAATTACAGCAAACCCTTAAGCCAACTGAGGGTGCATTTACTTTAGCTTTTGGGAGCTTGTGAAGCAACTCTTTGTTTACCGTGCTTCAGTTCACGTTGTGGAGATATCTCAGAGAGAGCAGATTGGATTCCTACCTCATTTGCTTTTCTACCATAATAAACTGCAATCAAAATTAGGCACCTACAATTTAGTAATCCAACTTAAGGTAAATATAAGCTAAACATTTTGTAGCTATTTTTGGGTATGAGCTACATATGTGGAACTTTTATATTTTTTGGGGAGGGTTACCATGTTTCTTAAATCTGAAAATTGTCCCAGCTTAATGTGGTTTACCTTCATGAAGTTCAGCAAAGACTTGATTGCCTTGAATGGCTGAGCAGTAGTAATAACAACAAAAAAGCAAGCATCAGACTTATAACAGCTCTGCTGTCTTTGATGTTGTCTTCATGAGCGATGTGTTTATGCAAGACCTAAGTAAGCTATCTCCGTGAGCCCTACTTGAAAAAAACCTCCAGATTTGTTCTGGAGATGGAGTATCTCTTCTCCCTTCAAGTATGTGTTGATGGATTAAGGGAGAATGCAGGCGGGCCCTGACTGTCAACTGCCTGTAAGCAAAGAGGCTTGACTAAAGATGGAGCATTTGTCAGTGCTGGAAGGGAAAACTGGCTTGTACACGTTTTTGATCTGTCCTTTCATACCTTACGCACTTACCACTTATTCAGGTCACATTTTCTGAATGCATTACTGCTTTTTTTGTTCCTTCAACCCACGGAGTATTGACTCTAAACCCTTGACTGTGTTGTTATGCGTAAAAAGGAAAGAACTGATAAGGAACATCTGTGTCAGTGAATATATGGAAGCAGTGACAGCGAATTTCAGCAATACTGAGGGATTTTATTGTACAGCGCAAATTCGTTTTGTCAGCCTGTCTCAGCTCTGCTGCTGCAAATCAGGAGGCAGTTGACTTATGTCCTCTGATCTGAAGTTAGCCCAATATCACATCCCTTACGTACCTTTTGGTGTCCCTTTTATTCTTCTGAAAAACCTTGGAAATGTTATTTCCCACATTTTACATATGAAGAACTGGTGTGCACAGTCCTGAATACGTCTCAGTTAAAACTGAGCATGTAAGTGAGATTTTTGAGGTGGCTACATTCTTATTCGAAGATTACTTCATGGTTAGTGGAGTAATGTGATAATCATAGTAATAACGATCATAGTCAAGTATCAGAACCATAATCATCCTCTGGAAGTGTCTTCTCTCTGTTGTTTATAATGAGGCAGTTTGATTACCATCCTGTGAGCCTCAGTCAAGTGCCTAATGGTAGTTGAGGTGATTGCGGGTCATAAGGTTAATCTCCAAAATTATCCCACACATGCATGGCAGAGCAAGCCATCCCACAATGTGAGCTCATTTTTCAGTGAGAAATCCTTTCTTTGACTGTCTTCGCTAACGCACCAGGTCACGTATTCCGTTGCAGTCCCTGTCGGTAGTAACTGTAAATTAATTTTTTGTGGCAACCATGTTTTGATCATTTCTGGTTTCCTGTAATTGGAGGGTGGGCTGAGTGCAGTGAAGAGAAGTCAAATTTCAAAAAGCAGCTTTCAGTCAAATACCAGCAGCTGTAGTATCTTCAGGAGAATAAGGAATGCGTGGAAGCAAAGGCAGAGCTTCTTAGCTCTTCCAAAAGAGTATTTCTTCACATATAAGATTGCAGTAAAGGGTGGGAAAATCCCGAACTTTTTTTTTTTTTCCCCTATTTATCTTAACTAAATGTTGTTGTATGAGTGAGAAAACACTTATAGGTACACAAATTTGGTTCTAAAGAAATAGGAAAAGATGTTGAACTGAAGACAATTTGTGTCAGTTTATGTGGAAATTAAGCTAGAAGTTTTATGAGAATGGATTTCCAGTAGGTCTCTAACATGATGTGATCCTCATGGGAAATACTAAGATATTGGGCTTTTACATAATCACAGAACCTAGATACCAGAGTTGGATCACATCACTGAAAAATCCTTCTGTCTTCTGAAAAACTGTTGTTCTATACAGTGCATTTTCTAATGTTTTTACTTAATTTAGTTTTAAAACTTCAGTCCATCTAAAAGCATAGGTATGTCTGAGCAGCAGGAAATCAAAATGTTGCTTAGTTTATGTTTTCCCTGTTTAATTTTCATGTTTTTACATACCTGTAAATCACCCTAACTTGTTGGTCTTCGGCCTCTCGGTACGTAGACATGTACAAATTAAATTTGCTATTGCATTGATCATCTGCTTAGATTGAAATTTTTGGAAAAAAATGCTCCAGAAATACTCAAACTTCCATCATGAGAAATTATTGTCAATTCTGCTTTTAATGCTATCAAGTCCTAGTAGTAACTTATGTACTATTACACAGCAGTTAACTGCTGTTGAGGCAGAAGAAAACCTCAACACAAAGCCGAGCAGTTAATGTTGGGTATGACTTCCAGAATAGCTGAGAACATTTGAAGGTGTGAATTTACCCAGGTCAACTATTTCGTGCCTTTGTTCATGTAAACTGGTGTAAGATTTTTAAGTAGAAAAATCAGTCTTTAGTTTTTGGGGGTTTTTTTTGCCCCCCTTGGTCCCTTATAGCTTCTATTACGACGCGTTTCACCAACTATATGCTCCAATCTGCTCTGTAAAAGGTATGAAGATGTGTTTCTGGAGAGCAGGTGAGAGTTTCTGTCTCCACGTAGACACTGTAAACTCTCCAGATTTCTGATAACAGAGATGATGAAAGCATGTCATAAGGGACTGATAGGGCTTATATTCAGCATTTAGCTTCCTGAATATAAGTTTGCAGAGATAATTGCCCATGGAATTACTGATCGTTCAGTGTGTTGAGGCTTAGCCCTGGTACCTGCTTTCTGAGGTGTCTTCCCTGGGAATCTGACAAAGCAAAACAAAGTTCAGGCTTCTTATACGCTGCGTCTGATCAGGAATGGGAACATGAAGTGGAAGATTAGTGCAGAAATGCAAATTTAATGCTTTATCAGTTTCTCTGTGGTTTCTCAGGTACATCTAGAACTTTCTAATTTTCTAACATTTCTATGGCTTAAGGAAATGAACAGTCCTTCCCTAGGATTGGTTTCCATTAAGTATTTGATGTATATTTTCCAGCCAAATGGGATTTCAGTATGGGAAAATCACTAAAATGTTTAGTGTAATAGCCGGTGACATTACTGTAGGCTGTTGTTAAATCTATACTTTAGCATTCAGAACTGTGATATTTCTGTTGTTTTATAAATTTAGGTTCTGTATTTTCATTGTTAAGGTTAATGGCATACGATCTTTAAGTTCAAAGCAAGAGAAATCTTGCTCACCAAAGCTCATAGGAAGCATATTTTAAAATTTATTGTTTTTTGCTCACAGTTACGTATACAGTATTCAAATACTAATTGCTTTTTACCTGAAATTCTCATAGAGCATCAAATGTGTGTTATTGACTAAGTAACTCTGAAATGTAGTATTTTCAAAACATTTTTTTAAACAGAGTTTCTGAAGGAAAACACCTCTTTTTTTTTTAATACGTGCCTGGCTTTGAATTCCTTCTTGCCTTACTGCAACTGGGAGAGAAATTTTATGGTTGGGTAGTAAGACTCATGAAATTAGATGTTAATGATGGAAAAGTGGATAAAAATAGCTAGGTACTGAACTGCTAGAAAGGAGTGGGAGATACTGATAGGAAGTGGGAGCTTATTTTTCATCTGAGTATGCTTCTGCATACACATCTTGCAAGTACCACTCTCAAATCCCAGCTCCTTGGCGCATGTTTAGGAGTTCTGCATTGTTAAAAGCTTTTATTGCAAAAAAAAAAATTGGAGGCTGAGGGGAGATCTCATCACTCTCTACAACTACTTGAAAGGACACTGTAGAGAGGTTGGTGCTTGTCTCTTCTCGCAGGTAATTAGTGACAGAACGAGAGGGAATGGCTTCAAGCTGCAACAGGGTAGTTTTAGACTGAACATTAGGAAAGAGTTTTTCACAGAAAGAGTGGTTGGGCATTGGAATAGGCTGCCCAGGGAGGTGGTTGAGTCACCATCCTTGGATGTGTTTAAGAGTCGCATGGATGTGGTGTTGAGGGATATGGTGTAGGGGAGAACTTTGTAGAGTAGGGTTGATGGTTGGACTCGATGATCCCAAGGGTCTTTTGCAACCTAAATGATTCTATGATTCTGTGATTCAAAGGGTAATGTTAATGGGGTAGAGTGTAAACCAGGAAGGATCTCATGTGCCAGAATTTCTGTTGATGAAAGTTCATTCGACTGCCCAGGACATAAAGCACTGGGGAAGAAGAACCCAACAGTCCAACAGGACAGCATCAGCGCTGTTTACTGTGTTTCTCCACAGGGCTCCTTTGGTGTAAGTCAAAATGCTGCAGTTCACACCACAGTCACAATTCCCTTTCTCCAGGGCTAGAAAGGTCAGGTCAAGAGTATGCAGGAATTAAGTGCTTATGAGGAGAGGTGTAGGGAATCCCTGCCTGCAGCAGGCTGAGGGTCTGCAGGGAGATGCTCCCATCTGGATGTACTTTACAACACTAAGCAGGTGCCAATGTTACATGGCATTCCTCTGCGGATGAGCAAGTTTTGCAGGCTTGGGAAGGGGTAAGTACTCTGAGCTGACAGACTAGCTCTAAGAAAACAACGAATGATGCATAAATAAACCACAACACTTACATGGCAGGTGAGAGATGGATGGAGTACTTAAAAGAAGGCTCTTGGGAACTCAGTGTGGTATGCAAGATTGGGAAACCTATACTGATTATGTACTTTGTACTGGGAGAAACAGGTGAGGTCCCCAAGGACCATCAGAAACCAAGTGATATATTAGCGTGATGGTAGTGCTGCTGTTAATGGTTCCGTTGCTTGCTATTAGCCCAGCGGTAAGTTTGTGAATATTTGAGGCTTCCTGGCTATTGGGATTTCTTTTCCTCCTACAAATGTATTCTTGCCATAATATGCTTGCCTGAGAAAACACATGATTTCTATAACAGAACTATTAGAAGTGTTCTTACTATTTAGTATTGTTAAATTTTGCACATTTTGAAATAACAGTTCTCCTACTTGTTGGACAAACACCTCAGTACATTTTTTCAGTCCAGAGCTGCAACTGAGTGTGATTTATTCCTGTACCACGTGACAAAAAGGTACTTCTGAAAAACCTCAGTTGTACAAAGCCCTCAGAAGCATCTGGAAACCTGTTTTGGTTAATATGAGAGAAAAGTCACAATGAAATAAAATAAAGCCTTTCACATGACGTTCTTGACACCAAAATAATATAAATCATGTACAATCCAGGATACTTAGGGTCATAGGATCATAGAATTGTCTAGGTTGGAAGAGACCTTTGTGATCGTCTAGTCCAACCATCAACCTCACTCTGATAAAACCCATCACTAACCCATGTCTCTAAGCACTAGGGCAACACGGCTTTTAAATCCCTCCAGGGATGGGGCCTCAACCCCTTCCCTGGACAGCTCATCCCAATGCTCAGTAACCCTTTCAGTGTAAAAATTTTTCTTAATATCCAACCTGAACCTCCCCTGGCGCAACTTGAGGCCGTTGACCCCCCCTGGCTACAGCCTCCTTTCAGGGAGTTAGAGAGAGTGAGAAGGTCTCCCCTCAGCCTCCTTTTCTCCAGCCTGAACACCCGCAGCTCCCTCAGACTCTCCTCATGAGACATATTCACCAGACCCCTCACCAGCTCCGTTGCCCTATTTAAATGCTAAATATAGTAGTTTTAATAATCTAAAGAGGGAAAAAATACTATTGAAAACCACTGATTTGTGACACCGTTGCTAGCAGTGAATTACTGGCAATTCTGACCGAAAGAAGCAAATCCAATCAGTGTTTCAGCCTGTGGCAGTAATAAAATCGATCTGTTTCTGCAGCACCTTCCAGGTGATGGGTGTGGAGTTCTCAGTGTTCCCCAGGAAAGGTGCACCACAGCTGGAGACGGAGGGGCTCTTTGATCCCGGAGCCAGTGCTTTGAAGGCATCCACACTCCGTCTTGCTGATGGGATGAGCCAGGTCTTATCTCCAAATAGCTGTAGAGCCAACCATCTCTGCTGACTTATTTCTGCCCCCTTTTCACTTCTCGGGGGAGAAAAAAAGCCATACGTGAAAAGTATGTGTTTTTTAACCAATAAAGGCAGATTCTCTCCCCTGCCACTTTTCCAGATGGATGCTGCAAGAGGTTTTCAGGGCACCTGAGGGAAGGCGCCTGATTTTTAAGCTCCCAGGAAGCCCCCTTAAGTCAGGGGCAGGTCTTCAACCTTGGAAATTAGAGAATTTATGTAAATAATGACAGAATTGTGTCTTTGCGTTTTTGTATATTTTAGCCTGAGTTATAAATCTTTATTCTCGTAATCTCCCTGCTATTCGTTATAAATACTAATTATACTGTGTCCTAATAAACCCCTCTGAAATGCTTCTCCACAAAAGTTAAAAACCTGATTCTTTATGGGAATACAGTCTGTTATTAGAATGAAAATACCTTATTTTACTTTCATTATTTTCCAATACATCTGATGCAAACATTTGAGATTTATATAGACGTATTTAGCAGGTGTCTCATATTTACTTAGACTGTGAGGTATAAATTGAATTTAGTACTTTTTCTCAAGATTAAGTATGTGTTTGACAATTAGACAATAGCAAAGGTGTTTCTACCCTGTCACAAATGGTTTTCATTGTTTAATATTTTTTTGATTATTTAATGTCTCTTTCTTTTGTGCATTATACTGTGGCTGACTTAGCAGTAAGGAGTTTTTTATTTTGTAGCAGTGGGTGCTAAGGGAAGCAGAACAATAATACGAGAACTGCTGCTAAGTATCAGGGTCATATCTTCCTTCAGTTATTGAATTTGATAGATGTTTTAGGAAATTGAATTACTGAAAGCATTAATTCCCTGGTTCATGATGGCCATAAAAAACCAATTTGTTTAGTAGATTCTCAGGGAGGAAGAGGGTGAGACCAGAACTTGAAGAACAGAGTTTCATAGGCTGCCTGAGAGGAGTTCACTGTGGTGGCTATGTTCTGTCCCAGTATTATGAACAACTAAAAGAATCCTAGAAACTTACCCAGGAAACCTGGTGAAGTCATGCTATCTTTATGCTCGCTTCTGAACTGCATTTGGTCTCATGTGGAGGTTTCATAATTTAATATTGTCGGTATTTCAGTCAATGGATGACAAGAACTAGTATTTCTATTGTGAGCTTTGGAGGAGGAAGAACCTCTGTGGAAGGGGTTGTCTAGAACCGTAGTAAAAGTAGTTTGCTGGTCTAGGAAATTAATGAGTGTGGTTACTCATACAGGAGTTGAGGAAAAGCTGACAAATGAGGGTTCTCACCATTTAAAGACATCTGCTAATGATGTCAGTCATACAAAAGGTGTAAGGGACAAGAATGAAATGTGCAACAAAAGTGAAGGAGGGACAACTGAGAAATTCTGGAAAGCTAATACAGTGCCAAACTAAAGACTTAAATGAAAAATGATGTAGCCAACTCCCTGCTTCCCCAAATGCATACAAACCCTATACATATCTGTATACCAACATGAGATGTGTAAGAAAAAAATAGGTGACTTGAAATTCTTGGCAAAGAACGAGGATCTTGACATAGTAGCCATTACAGAAGAACGTTGGAATGACAAAAATCAATAGGAGAGTGTAATGCTGGGCTATAAACTGAACAGGAAGGACAGATTAGGTCATAGAGCTGTGGGAGCAGTATTAGGGCTGTACTGTTGAGCCTTCTGATCAGGAAACGGATATTGAGTCCAAAACATTGAAGGAGATCAAAGAAACAACTAAGACTAATGAGGTAGTAATAATGGGTGACTTCAACTGCCTTCAGCTGGTCCAGTGTCACAGCGGCAGAGAGTGCAAGGGAAGCAATTTCTCTTCACTCTGAGCGATTGTCTAAATGTCTAGAACATTTAGTTCTAGAGTGTGCAAATGGAATGGCAATTCTTGACTTAAGTGGGGTACAGGAGCACAAGTAAGAAACTCTGAAGTCATGTATCAGACTGGGCCTTTTTGGGTTAGTCGTAGCCACTGTCAAACTTAAATTCAACATTGAAGAGCTAATAGCTAGTTTACAGAACCACTACTAGAATGGAGGAGGTAAAAGCTCTATAGGCAAAGGATACAAAGGATAAATAAAAGTAAGGAAATTAAATCCTAAGAATCAACATGGAATCCAGTTGAAGTGTTTTGTAGTAGAACAAGAGACACAGGAGCCAAGTAGAAAAGCAAGTATTTGAATATGGTTACTTGGATCAGTATTTTTTTGAACCAAAGCTATACACTTCAGGCATTAAAAACCCATCCTTAGGGATGTCAATTAAAAGTATTTTTGTCTACAGCATGTGTGTAAAGAGCTGTGAAGCTGTGGTGTAAAAAGGACTTTGTCAAGGCCATCACCTCACACCCACAAAGAGAAGAACCAAGTTTACCAGAGCAAACAATCTGTAAGACATGGGCTAGCAGAAAGCAAAAGTGGAGAATAAGGACAGTCCAGTGAACTGTGTTTTTCTTCTGTTGTTTTCATTTAGTATCACAGATGTGGCTCTAGGGACAGAAGGGACCCTGATTTTAGAAGCTGTGTTTGGAAAGAAGAATAATAAACTTATTAGTGATAAAAGACAACTTCTTTTGGCAACAGGACTTAAAAATACTGAGATTATTGCATTGAAAAAAAAAAGGAGGAGAGAGGGAACATGCTGATAAGCAAAAGCATTCTGCTGGGTAATGCCATTCCAGAACACAAGACCAAGCAGAACGGCATCAGATAGAGATACATTTAACATCTTTTTCAAATTTCAAATGAGTTAACATCTTTTTATTTGGAAAGAGGTGATTTGAGGATGTGGGATGCGATTCCACTACGGCATTGTGTTCACAACATGCTCTATTAGTTCTTTAGGGGGCTGATTGTGGCCACGGTTCTATGTTCAGCATGTACAGGAAAAACGGTATTATTATTTTCTTGTGGTTTGGAGGCACGAGTAGTAATTACGTTTACCAACAGCCGGCTATCTTGTGGCTACAAAAATATGGAGAAAATGGTTACATCATTTCCTTTGTGGCTCTGAAAATCTTTTTCACTAAACTCTAGAAACTGTGAGAAAGTGGATCTGTACAAATGCACGTTTCAAATGCGTGGTTCTCCATTAAACAGAACTCTTTAAACTCAGCGGAGTGGGAGAAGCAGACAAGAGGCTTGATATGTTTAGGATTCCAGCATCTCCTTCAGTTGGGATTTGGAAGGTGGTTGTATCTTAGGTGGTACCTAGAATGCGATTGAAACCTTGCTGGCAGTTCAAAGAGAAGCAGGGTTGTCTTGGGTGATGGGTTACGTGCATAGTCACTTACATTACAGCTGAAATGAACTAACATGGCATGAAAGGACCATTTTGATGATCACAAAATTTCCCAGATGTTTAGTAGGTGGCCAAACACCCCGTTATCCACATGAAAAAAAGGCAGAATATTTCTGGTTCTCCCATCTGCCTGGTTCTCCCACCTGCCAGTTGTGCTGCTGCATCAATATGCAGTAAAGTATTTTACTTCCTTAGCATGTGAGCCATTGATTTTTGAGGGATGCAGGGAAGATTAATGCTTGTTAATAATATTCATGATTAATTTCTGTTTCACAACTTCTGTTCCTTTGCTATATAATCTTTTTATCAGAAGAACCCTTCTTTGTATGCAGTCTCTCTGTATTTATGAACTAAAGGACCCATCATAAAGCATCAGATAATTTTACAAATTGTGGATGGTCCATGAAAAAACAGATTTCTTTAAGTCACCCTGAATGGTGATAGTTTTTCTAGGTTTTTTTAGACAGATAAACAGGTCCTCACACATAAGTCCCTCAAAAAGCCACCATATGCCTTAATAGTCTGAACATCTTACTACCTTAAGGAACAGTGCAGTCATATAAAAATACATTTCACTTTTTTCCTTGTGAAAGTTGAAAAGGGATCTTGTACCACTATATGTGCCACGTGATCTTGTAAAGAAAGAGTCTTAAGTCCCAAATGGACATAAATAAAGCCCCTGTTAGAATCTAGATTGTCTGTCTTGCAAGTCTTTTACGTGAAGATGAAATTTAAAATGTTTCTGCTGCCATATTGTAATTTTATATCATAACTCTACTTCTTTTTAAGTTCATTTTTTTTTATTATTTTCTTCCTCATATGTCCTTAGTTTTTAAGTGGGACTCAAAAGAGACTCAAATACTGAAAGAATAATGACAGTATTGAACTGAACATGCCCACTGGTGACATTAACACAGAAAAACCATGTCAGTTGAATAATTGTTTTGAACAAGGTGAGAATGCAAGAAATAACTAGAGTTAATATTTGATCCTCCTTGTGAAAGCAGATGGCTGAGGGATTTTAACTCTGCCTGTTACAGAACTTGTAACCACTTTTTAACTTGCAGTTATTAGCCACGTTAGGGAAAAGAGCAAAATTAATCATTCAAGTTATTATATCTGGATTACTGTGAGCTTCATAGCAACTGATGTAAGTACCCTCCATAGTTTTTCTCATGACAGGCTAAGAGGAAATGATGAAACAACTGAGAATATAGATGATGAAATATATTAAATTACCCTTGGATTGCATTGCACAAGTAAAACGTTAAGATCTTTGCTTAAAAGATTCTATGTGGACTTTCTTGTATATAGTATTGGGAAAATAATATTGAAGTATTTTTTTAATTAAATTCTTTTATTCTCTGAAGACATAATCGTATGAATCGTTCTATTTGCTGTCGTTTCAATAAAGGCATGTAATAACCTATGCTGTCTAAATAAATTTAAAACATAGTGAGTTCTGTTGCTTTTATCCATCACCAAACAATATTTTCTTTTTGTAACGTGGGCAAATCTGATGTTGTCTGCATATACAATAAATAATGCTAAAGCAGAATTATAGCAACTAATGATAGATAATTATGTATATTATGCACTGTATATATATCTATATAATTTTTCAAATTCAAACTGCAAAAAACCCACAGATTAAAAAAAATATTATGTAGCAAAAGCTGAATCATTATAACAGATGGCACAAATCGGAGCAAGCCTATCTTCTATTGACTTCAGTAAAATGCAGAGGTTTTTTGCTATTTCATGTTATGTATTTTTTTCTTTCTTGCAAATAGGAGAGTTTTTTCCTTTGCAGTTCTAAGTGTCAGTGTTTGTACATTAAAATGTATGAACAGAAAAAAAAAAAATTCTACTTGAATGCATCATAAGAGCAGGATGCTGCTAGAACTAATGGTTGAGATAAGATTACAAAATGGTGACATCAGGATTTCTTTTCATTGACTGGTAAACAGAGAAGTGGGGGTTCCTTCTTTCATCTAGAAGATGACTGCATTTGGAATAAAATGAAATGGCACAAAAAGGTTATGACCAAAAGACAGAAGACTGTGCTTCTGGTTCCCTTACAATGAACTCCTTATAGTCAGTATAAAATGCCACCCAAACAGTACTCTGATTCACAGAACTTCAAATGGTAGCAGATAATTTAGTCCTAGAGGATTCCTAACCTGGAAACCAAGGCATGTGTGAAAAAAAATAAAAATTAAATAATTGATCTACTGCTGGACATCTTTTACTTTATCGTCTTTATTCTTCAGTTCCTTATGCTGAGCTAAGGTGAACACAGAGGTGATAGAGGACTCTACAATGTCAGAATGATAATGACCATTTGAGTAGTACAAGACAATGAACAAGTCCTTCAAGTTCTGTCTCTTACTTTCTTCTCAGACTTCCCTTGTCTTTCATCATGATGAACGTAACTATTGCAATCTCCCAAGGGCTAAGATGCAGTAATCTTATATGTTTCCTTCATAGTTTCTAGAATGCACGTGAGGAGGAATCAGCAAAGTTGGTTTTTCAATTTATTTTCAGGAATCCTAATAGTGATGAAACAGGGAATTACACTGTTCTTTCAAACAGGGTTACTGATGTGGGAAAAAAAACCATGGTCTTTGAGCAGATTCATTGCTTGGGGGTTCTTTAAAAAAAAAGATGGAACTGAGTATACTAGTACAGGCTTAATAGCTGTGGAAAAGAAGAGGAATAAGATTAATGACAACTGCTGTATTTTCAAGAAAATCATGTACCTGAGAGGTAAAATGAAAATGGAAAGGAAGCGTGACTATCTTAAGCAGTTCTTTTAAAAGGGAGTAGCAGTTGGACTGGTGATCCTGATTATTCTGTAAAGTAAAGGGAAATGGAATTTGAGCCTAACAAAAAGATATCTTTTAAAAGTAATATGTCTGCCATACCAGACTAAGAATTTAGAGAAACAGAACACAGGAAGGCATGAATTTTGTGGAGCCCTGACTAACTCTATGTTTTTCTTTAACTAAATGGTGCCATTTCAATCTACAAGCTTTAATTTGCCCTCTAAAGAAGTGTTTATACACCTGAATGTACTGTTGATTTCAAGTTCAAACAAGTATGTTTTCTTGCCTTTAGGTCACAAATAATCAATTAAATGCATAAAGCAAGCCAAGTGTAAGTAACTTATGAAGAAAGGAAGCCCAACTTTCAGTGCTGTTTGATTAAGGGCATAACTGGAAAGATTCTAAATTAAAACAAGCAATTATATTTTCCAATTCTGTCATTTGGAAAAAAAAATATCTGGTTGCTTTCCTTGAATGTCTACCAAAATTGACCTTAGCCTTCCGAAAGAGAAATAGAACTAATGATTTGGTACAGCGCCAAACAATTAGAACGGTGAATAGACATTATTCCACCAGCATCTATTATCGGAAATATCTGGATTTCTAAATGTCAGCTAAAAAGGCTCACCCCACAAGCTAAGAAAAAGCTGACCTGACCTTTTGACACCACCTGTTCAGGAACGAGAATTTTTAAAGCGTGCTATTCTACACAGATAAAAGGTTCACAAAATTTGACCTGGAAAGAATGGCTAAAGGCATTAGTTTTGTTTAGTCTAGAAAAGAGCAAAGCGAGGGAGGATGTGATTACCATCTTCCAGTGTGTAAAAGAATGTTATAAAGACGATAGTGATGGGTTTTCTGTGTCCAGTTGGGGAAAAGACAGGAATAAAGATGTTTAATACAAAGCAAAGATATTTAGATTATGTATTAGGAGAAAAATTTCTAACAATAAAAATAGAGAATATGGTGCAGGCTGTGTAAAGAAAGTTGTTATCTTGTTAACTGGAAATTTTCAAGAATAATTAGGCAAACACCTGTCGTTAATTGTCAAGGTTGCTGGTGATGTTCGTAGTGCAAGGTCAATATTTATTGCAGTTTTGTCACTATGTAGGATATGAAAATACTGAATATTATGTTGGATTGTTAAACTGTCTGTGAAAACCACTGTTAATAGGAGGGGTTTTATTTGTATATAAAAAAATTAGTAAATTTGTATATATAAATAATTTTGCATATAAAATTTAATATTTTTTTAGAATTCTGATTATGTGATTAGGATAAAAGTCTTAGAAGTTAGCAAAATAATAGGTAAGGATGTAATAAAGATTGATGTTGGCTTTGGACGCAGAATTTTATTAACAATAGCCATGAGTTTGCTCTTATGGATTTCTTTTTTCCCTGTTACTTGAGAATTTTGGTATTATACATTGTTTTCTGGTTGAGGCAAATAAGAAGGAACTGGAAATTGTGAGGAATAGGCATCAGTCATCCCATACCAATATCCACGGAGCTGAAGCATGGTCTATCCACTCGAAAGAACAGAAATAACATCAAAATTATGGCATATTTCCCAAATGTTTGCGAGAACTACTAAGACAGTGTTTCATAGTGTGATCAGTCACAAGCTCAAATGCAAATGAGTAACAGTGAAAGAAAAACCACTGGAGCATAAGTTGTGTACAGGCCTTCAATACATGTTGCAGATTAAAAGTGAAAGTGGGTGAAGGTTTTAATTCTCGTTTCATGTTGGTACTGGTTGCATGTTTGTGGCTGAAAGCGTGACATGCTTGCAGCTCGATTTCTTATGTTTGATGTTGGATATAAGAGCTTAAAGTTATGTTAGACTTGTAAAGTGAGTCTTACTGAAGCATTTATCTAGAGGCATAAAGCAGAGAGTAGTGTCAAACATCAGGGATTTAATTTTGCAAATTAAACAAATTACTTGAATTGCAGCTCCCTGTATTTTCCATGAAAGAACATTATAATATTTATCTCTCTTTTCCTTTTCAGTTTTAGGAAATGATTATATTTTTTGATATCATACATGGGTTTTTTTCTTGTTTTTTTTTCTAGGTGCTCCACAATGGGCTTGTGATGGAAATGAATCATCCAACAGCTGGGAGGATAGCTGTTCCAGGTTAGATGTTTAATTCTTTTTTCTAAATGGAGCTTGAAATTAAATGCTACATGACATCCTGAGTAGTTCTGGAACTCAGCTGAGCACATGACACATCTTCACAGTTCACTCAGATGAACAAAAGCTTAACCAGGAAGACATTTGTGTTCATATTCATTCTGGTAGCAGAAAAATGGGTTAAAATATGTGTCAGAATAGCTTCTGGTTTTCATCGGTCAGTTGTCATAAAGCATGAACATGGATTTGATAATATTTGCAAACTCCCACTGCTAGAAATATTACTGTTAAATCATCTACATGAATATGTGAATCTGGTTTTGATTTAGGCCTATTTTGCAAGTTACACAGGCTTCTATTAGGGACATTTCTGTTGTTAAAAAAAAAAATGAAAAAAATAAGAGGAGGGAAGCTCGTACTGAAGGTTTCATCACACTATTTTGTTTAATAAGGTTAGACATGAGGCTCTGCAATGATGAAGTCTTAAATAGCTATTTTGGATTCACAAACAATACAGAAGTAATAAACTAGTCTTTCCTCTTTTAAGCTCTAAGTGGGTCTGGAATTGGAACTCGTGCAGCTTTGCTTCCATTATAGTTATGGAATGGGGTTAGGTCCATCTAGAGCCAGTATGAAAACTCTCATTCAGATCCTTGCAGTTGGCTCTGTTTTGACAACTGAGCCTTATCTGAAAATCTGCTAGCTATTGGGTCAACTTTTTCTGCTTCTCTATGCTATTCCCTCTCCCAAGCCACATGGAGAATTGTTTCCTCCCTCATTCAAAGCACCATGTCATTTTTATTTTTATAGCATCTTCTCTTTACATTGTGATTTTTCTGTGCCAGATTCCACCCTCTGACACAGCATCCAGTTGTCATCAATTTCAGTTGACTTGAGCACATGTAGTGGTAAGAAGAATTTGACCCATAAAATTTATCTTAATTTGCACATCCTGGAATCACACTGGGATGCAGAAAGAATTATTTGAAAGAAATCAATCCCATATTAGATCATGTTTTGTGCATGAATAGAGGGGGTGTTTTGTGTATGTGTATGCTTCATATTTGCTCTTTATCACAGTTTGCATTCCACATTTGGTCCCACTAGGCCTGGATGTTTGCTTGATTGTATTCAAAAATGCTTCTCTAATTTAGATGCACATATCTTGAAATAATAATCCTTTTGTTTTAGATTCTAGCAGAAAAGTAATCCTGGTTTATTTATCCAAAATGAAAAGACTAATAAGGGCTTTGATTTAATTCTTTTTAAAGAAGTGGGCAGAAAAGCCTTGCAGATGGTAGAGAAAGTGCTTAAGGTTTTCATGTTGCATACAATGTATAATCTATCTTGGAGAAAGAGAATACTCCTTAAGGGGATAGGTTAAACTGCAAGAAGAGGAAGGAGATGAAAGGAATGTTCTAATGTCTGTCAGCAGCGATAGAATGTATTGGCAAGAGAGTGAGTTTTTACATAGGTAAGCCATAGTACTTCCCAAATCCTTAGTTATTTTTTATTTTATTAAACCAGTGACACTGCACTAAACTAAAATAAATCATCTTAATCTCTAATGGTTTGCCATTTAGAAGGGCTTCTATGAAGAGTTTCTTGTATTGAAGCAGATGGCTGAAATGATTATTGGATATTTGAGCAGGAAAAGGAGAATTCCTTCCTTTCCTGGTATGGAGGATGAGGATGGGAGAAACAAGGGAGGGAAGGGTGAAGGACACTCTTTCAGCGTGAGCAGAATGGACCTATTGATATCACTGAAAGACGGTGCGTTACTCTGTCCCAAAATTAAAATGCTTAAGTGAGTCTGGCCACCGTTGATGGTAGGTAATGGAAGTACCCTGAATTGTCCTGCTCAATGCTATATCTGAAGAGTGTGCAGAGAAGACCTCCAGTACATAAACTGTTTCTCAATGACTATTTAAAATAGTAACACCTTTTTTTTTTCAATATGATTATATTTGGATATATTATATTTGTTAGAGAACAAATTTACTAAGCTCTCAGTTTCTGGTTCAAGGTTGCTTAAGATATTAATGTGAATGTCGAAACAGAATAGACTAAAAATGTCTCTTCTTAAAGAGACTATGGAGACTCTGATCCCAAAATAAAAATTGAGTGACTGTTACCTCTTAAGAGGATAAGCCAGATTTTAATGTGTCTTTTAGTAATTGAATTGGACATTGCACTTGAGGCTCTTGACAGAGGTCAGACGTGGGCTGCCAAGTAAAGTTGTGAGTCTAGTAACATACACTTACTGAATGAGAACATGCTGGCAGATTTCAGCTCTGACTATCATGGTTGGCCTCCGTCTCTAGCATATTTTGGAGTAGCCCTTCTCCAGGCACGACCCCACTTTGAGAGTGGGTACGGATCTGTACATGAATCCACACTGGTAGATCTTGGATCTTGAAATTCTGAGGGATCTTGCCATTGACTTTAACATTAGGCTGCGTTTTTAATGTTGGGCTTGGGATTCATAACCCTCCTTTGCTTAAATATCCTTTGATATGGTTATTGAATTAAATTCTTTCCACACCTAGTCAATGCTTTCCCTCTTGCCTTTTTTCTAATTCCCAGCCTGAGATATAATATGTATATATTGTAAGGCATTGGTGGAATTGGAGTGCCAGAAGTCACATTATAAAAACCAAATACCTGTTCATTTTCCTTTTCAAAATGTGTACTAACAGTAGGAAAGATACAGACCTTGTATTTTGATATCTCTTGCTTGAATAATTCATTGAAAAATGTCTTTGCATATATACACTGCTGTTTCTGTTAGCAAGTTATCTTAGATTCAAGAATGAATGTGAAAAAGGGAGTTCGTCATGTCTCACTAAGAGCAACTGTATAAAAGATTGTAAGACCATTCTAAAGAAAAATGTGAAGATGAATGTTTAAAAGAAAATGTTTAAGAAAACATTTAAAAATGTTTAAGGAAAATTCTGTAGTAGTTGAGTGATTTCATTGGGATGATATTTCACATATACCATTCAGTATATTCATGTTGTGAAGTTATGCTAGAGCTGATTTGTCTCTCAGCTGGAGAGGCTGAGGAACAGGGGCAGCCTCAAGGGTGACTAGCAGCAACCTTCCAGCACCTACAGGGAGGTTATCAACATTAAGGGCCAGGCTCTTCACAGCAGTTTGTGGTGGGAGGATGAGACAAGAGACATTCAAATTGGATATTGGGAAAGTCTTTTTCATCATGACAACAGGCAAGCAGTGGAGCAGGTTGCCCAGAGAGGTTGTGAAGGCCCTGTTCTTGAGGTTTTCCAGAAAC
This sequence comes from Scolopax mira, assembly GCA_004320125.1. Lineage (NCBI taxonomy): Eukaryota > Metazoa > Chordata > Aves > Charadriiformes > Scolopacidae > Scolopax > Scolopax mira. The sequence goes on along the minus strand of BJBW01007466.1, from coordinate 162,668 downwards.
AACTGAAGCTGTGAGTAACCTGGTCTGACCTCAGACCTGACCCTGGTTTGAGCAAAAACTTGGACTGGAGACCTCCTGAGGTCCTTCCCAACTTGGATTATGTTCTTCTTCTGCGATTAACCTCAGTATCTTCTCATTCCCCTCTGTTGTGTGTAGACCTTTCCATAGAGATCTGGAGGAGAAATGACATAGTTTAAGAAAATGGGAAATGTAGAGCGTGGAAAGTACTTTTGAGGGCAAAAAATGATAGGGGAGAGATGTTGTATAGAGTGCCATATTGCGGGTGATGCTGGATGGCACAGAGACAATACAGTTGAGTGAAGGGACAAAATTTCAAGCAGCTTTAGTCTCTGGGTTAATCTTGAACTGCTTTGCCAAAGAGTAATGGACTTTTCTGAAGGGTGGTAACGTGTGGGTTGCTGGGACCCATGGAGTAATTTATTCTGAGTTGCAATATGGAGCATAATGGATACCAACCCGTACTGATTTTTGAGGAAAAAAGTTAATAGGTGCAATGCAATCGTGCCCAAACATTTTCCATTATCATCTATTTTATATGATTTAGGAAACTCAAATAATAGTATTCCCAACTTCTGCATTATCTAGTTTCTAATGTTGACTTTCAAAAGGTGCTGGTTGTTTTTTGTAGTCAAAAGAGTGTTTGTAATATATTTTTTTTTTAAAGGAAAAACCACAGTGCATTCAGCTTTCGCTAAGACACTAACTGTTATAGAATTTATTAACTAGAAGGAACCTCTGTGTAATAAACCTCATTTCTGACCCCTTCTAAGCCTTAGTGAATTGGGAATTTGGATAGAAGCCTACACTTTGGAATCATCTCTCATCAAACAGGAAACAATATAACTGTAGGAATAGCCTAAAACACCTCTTCCAGACAAAACAACTATTCTTAGTTTTGATAATGTTTATATTGTGCGTCCTCCTCATCCCCATTTCCTGAGTTGATAAACACTATTTCAGTCCTTTGGCCCATGATCTGCATCAAGGATGTCTTTATTGCTCAGAAAGGCCAATTTCATACCTGGCTTTGTGATTTCCCTCTGTCCTCTTGAGATACTGTGTTGGGGGGGCTGCTCCAAGCTCAGTTAGGAAAGGCAGTACAGGATTCCTCCTTGGCATAGATTTCTTGGACTGAGTTCAGGCAATCTATGTTAATTAATCAACCCACTCGGGAGAAATGTCCCTTTTTCCGGTCTTCTCCTGTCCCTGAGCATTACAAATATACTACTGAAACAGGAAAGGCATTTTTTTTCAGAGATAGACTTTTCCTGTTCTATGATTCATTAAATGGTGTTGGGGTTCCATGGAGACTAATTGCGATCAATCTCTTAGAAGAATGATTTTAAGGAACAAGACGAAGAGGCAAGAAATCTAATAGGAGTTCCTTATTGCAGATTTCTTTCATAACCTCTCTGTGTCTCACCTTACTGATGGTTTGCAGTTTTTCAGATACTAGTTAATAGTTGAAAAAATATTTGATTTCCAAAGGAAAAAAGTTCTTTGGAAAACTCTATGTATACGATCTTAAAGGTCCCTTCCAACCCTAACATTTCTGTGATTCCTATTTATTATGTATGCATGTGTTTATATTTATTCTCTGCACTTATGAGGAAGACCAATTATAGTTGTGGAAATAACAGTGGCATGTGTTTGATCAGTATATTTCAATACAGGGAGCCGATACGGCTGCTAGTGATACTCACTATCTTTTTTTGATCATTAAATGTAAGGGTAGTGGGACTAGATATATGGGAGAGAAAAGTGACTTCTGCACAGAGGAAGTTTGCAGGAAATTAAGGAAATCTGTACTCCGATCCATCGCTTCCTGCAGCGAGGAGATCCCACAATACAGGAACAATAACAACAACATAAAAAATCCCAACAATTTGGTTTTTTGGTTGGTTGTTTTTTTTTTTTTTCTGTTTTGCAAGAACCTCTGCTTGAACTTCTGAGCCTGTCTGCTTCTCATCAGGCAGGTCTTTTCATATGCGTGCATGTGCATGACTGATGTTGATTGAAAAATTTTAATTTCACTTCCCTATTTATGGTACATTGGAGACAAACGGCTTCACCGGCGTTACTGTTACCTCATTCGCCTTTTTTAGTCATCAGGGCCGACTGTTTATGTCTTTTACATTTGCAGAGCTGATTTCAATTTTGAGGAATTCAAGACCATTACAAGAACTCAGCAGAAATGATGTACGACAGCTCACTTAGCTATCTTCAAAATACTTAAAAAAATCTTAATAAATATATAAACAGTATATTCTTCTGCTGATTGCAAAAGCAGAAAAGCGATGGTGGGAATGGCAAGGAATTTATTACAAGCTCCAGGATTATGTAGAAAAGGCTAGTCTACTTTTTTTAATGAATGATACTTTAATTTGGAATCTTCTAAGGTTCCTTCTGAAGTAAAACATTGAACAACAAACCTTTTCATACTTTTGTCATATGTTCCCGGAGTATTTTCTCACTGTGTATTCGAAAATTTGCTATACCTTCTGGAATGGTCTTCAAGCTGCAGTTGATACTTCTAAAATTAATGTTTTAAGGAAGAAAACCTTCTTAAGGAAGAGGCTCTTTAAGGAAGAAAAATCTCTTACCTAGTTCTGGGAATTCAGTTTTGAGGGGAAATTAAGAAATAGTGGAAGTCTTTTCCATCAGTACCTGAGTAACAGTACCAACTGGGACCAACAGCTCTCTGGGGCTGTTGCTCTGGGTGTCTAAGATAGATTATCCTCCCAGAATACCCTAGATTTTATTTTTCTGTCTTTCTTTGTGTTGTGGCAATCAGAGATGTTGTTTCTTGCCTCACGTGTTTCTTTCGAGGACCTGACAGTGCCCTATGGAGAGGGGAAATAATCTTTCAGTGGGTGAGTGGGGAAAATATCTTTATATTTTTCTTTATATTTTCCTCTATGTGTCCTAAGATGTCCTTTAAATTAGACATGATAGTTTCTTATGGAGAGTAAACTGAACAGTATCACCTTTCTGATACATTGGGGCGGGGGGGGGGGAAACTGAAGGATTAACTGAATAGCCAAATAAACTCATTAATTTCCCCACCAATGGTGACAGTCCTATAATTCAGCTTTGGTTAAAACTATTATTAGTTGTTGTTGTTGTCTTTAAATGTGTTTCCCACTTCTTTCTGTGTATGTCACAGTGACTTAGAAAGTACTTTTTTTACCCCTCACTCTGTAGCCAGCCCAGCCAGGTGCTCGCAGGGCTCGGGGGGTGTGATTGCACAGATATCTCTACGTGCCTCGGGTGCCTTGTAAAACAGCCAAATTACGGCAACACCCATAAATTGTGAGTATCTATCTTTATGATCTTTAATAATTATCGGATAAGAAAAGGGATCTACCGTCAGCTGAAAAAGTTTGGTTTCATTAAATGTAAAAACATGTTTTAAACATTTAGGCAATTTTACTTAATCCCTAGGATACTGAGCATACTAATCCTCATTTGTGTTTCCGCCGTGTCGTCTTAACCCAAGCCCTGCCTTCCTGTGAATGGAAAGAATGATCGGATTTAAACTATTTTCTGTGAAACTAGACTGAACAATTCTATGGCACTGGCCATAGAATTTCATTGATTTACTCCTCTACAGTTTGCCTTATTTAGAAGTCCTCAAGAGATGAAAAATTCATCAAATATCTGCCTCTTTTTTAAATGCCCATTCAGGTTGATTGTTAAAAAGCCCATGCAGTGATTCTAATACAATATTAGCTAGGTTATTTGTTTCGTGTCTTTCATGAGCTTTAATTACTTCTGCTTTCTCCCCATGAAAGTACTTACATGACAGAAGTCACATCTAGATGACTTTTCAACAAACTATGGTAATGTGTCCAGGTCTTGTCAGGTCCATTGTGTAAGCAAAGTGCAGCAGCTTTGTAACTCTCATTTTTTGTTGCAGTCTGTGTACTGCATATTTACAGGAAAAAATTGCAGTTGAATAGAGAGGGTCATAAACCTCCTGCCTGACTGCGAGCAAGTCCCATAGCCCAGGAAATCACATTTCTCACTTCTTCATTGAAAAAATTGACATAAGAGAATTCACAAGCAACTACAGAGCATAAATAAGATAACTTTCCCCCAAATTATAATAATGACGAGATGTGAAAATCGATGCTATGAAATTGGGTAGAAATGAGGGGCAAAATAAGACTTTTACATTTAACTTTATGGTTCAGTTGATTAAGAGCCTGCTACCAGTATATAACATGTACCTGTTCTAGGCTAGTAAATGTACATCTGTTTAACTTTTTTATCTGTAACTCCTGAAGTAGGGCATAGTTAAGTTCTCTTAGTCACTGTGAACTTGCAATTATTTTTATTCCTTGTACTTCCCACAGCTCTTTCTGGTAACATTCTGCCCAGAAATTAATCCTGTGTTGCATCAAAATCTCTTTTAAAAAGACCAGTATTGCCTAATTTATAGATATGAGGTGTCTGCCCATGCAGTAAAAATTACATCGATCTATTTAGCTGTCATGCTGCATTTCAAGCTCACATCTAATTTGCTTGCCAATTTATTCCTGAAGACTCTGTCAGCATGACTATTTCCAGATATATACTTACATTTAAGTGCCTGCATTTCAGGTTATTTTTCTTCAGATATGGTTTTTTTTTTTCCTAATATGAATAGAAAAGAGAGCAATGTTTTTGATGCTTCTTATCTCTCTAACTCCATTTAAGTGATTAATGAAGACACAATTTGATTGGGTAAATTTGAATCCAACAACCTCTTCACCTATTCAGAAACTTGTGCTATTAGTGTTAATATATTCTCCAGCAGATCTTCCTTGCAAAGAAGCCCTGCTTCAAAACAAGCACTGTGATTTGGATCTAAGTCCTGGGTATTCTGAATGTTGGCTTAATAATTTGGCAATCAAAAATAAAGCATTGCTGCCTCCTCTTTTGCCACCTGCCATTTTGCTAACTATTCTGGAGCTCTTGTGGGATTCTGGGAAGGTGGGAAATTCCCAGGAGTTTTTCCAAATGCTTTATGATGTGAGCTTTACTTACCTGATTTTTATTCCCAGATTTTTTTTTTGGCTGATATTATTTACCAAATTTGATCCAAACTTGTAAATATTGTTTTGCTAAATGTAAAGCTTCTTGGGTTTGTATTTTTTTTTTCCTCAAATAAAACTAGCTGGTCCATCCTGTCACCGTGTGCAAAAAGGCTTAAACCAAGACAGAACAGATGTGAACTAGCTTAATCCTAGGTCTATTGAAAACATTAGGCCTTGGGTTGAGACCTGATTAGAAAAATCTTCCTGACATGGAGTCTGTTAAGGTATGGAACAGTCCCCTAAGAAAACATAGAATCCCTGTTTCTTTGGCTGTCTGAAACTAGACTGAATACAGCAATAAAAACAGTTTACTCATATAAAAAGCAGATAATTGTTCTACTAAAAGGGATTGATAATGAATATTAAAATTTGGTGTCGGTTCATTGCTTTAAATTAAAGTTGTTTAGAGATTGTGCCTGTGGCAGGCCAATAAAAATTTTATATTGATTCGTGTGTAAGCAGAGTGTTCCTCACGGGTTTTGAACTGGATGCAGAGACGAAATGAGGCAGAGGCTGGCAGATTAGAACAAGCTTTTTAATATTATTTGCAAGCTGTTTTTAGAAACATCACGAGGAACATAAAATCAGGCACATTTGTGCCGAGAGGTGGTGGGATTTACAAACATGTGGGGCAAACGAGATTTCAAAGCTGATCGTGCACAAATACCCCGTTCCAGTTGTCCAGCTGGCACACACTGAAAGCACAACTGCCTGCACACGTCGGCTGTTCCCAGCCCACGAACACACACATACTTGTGCAAACTTCTATAAAGTCATAGCAACTTGATAGTATTCTAAAGAAATTAGAAGATAGGTGCTAAAAAATCAGGCTGCATAGTTTTGACTGTGAAATTTAGATTCCTGCATGAGTGCATCTGTGATGAAAACTGTCCTGTAATTTGCTGGGTTACATTTGGGATTTGTTTTCTCTTTCTTGGTGAACAGGGTAGCACGATTTCCTGATGGAGCTGAGCTAGTGATTTTTCTTTCAAGCCAGGTTAATTTCTGGTGATGCCATGCAGCCGTTTCTTCCCTAGCTTTACTGTCCATGTCACCTGGTTTGAACCATTTTGGATTACTGAAATGAACTTGTTTCCCTGGAAAACACACCCTTGAAAAATGGAAAATAAATTTACGTGATGAGAGCACACCTCAAATACGGGTTTCATATAAGGAGGATTGGGAGCTTTAAGGTCTCATTCCCCAGCCAAAAGCTACATCAGCTGGGCTCTCAGCACAATCTTATGTCTTCTTCTAAGCCTGAACCTTAAGAGGTTGAGAAACTAAAGTGAACCAGGTGGGTGCTACTGCCCTGGAAACATCAGTGGTATCTGTGCTGTGCCAGGGATCAGGAGTTGTGCTGGTGGTAGAGAAATTAAAATAGGACCTACAGCATGCAGGACTGCACTGCTGGAGAACAGTGGTCATTGTTTGGGCTCAAAGCTCACCATAGACAGGTGCCAAATCTAACAGCTTTGACCAAGAAACTGGTGTTTTAAACAGCAAACTGCACAGTGTCAGGGTGGAGAAGAAGAGGCTTGCACTGAAGGACCATGCTGATGAGATGACATGGGGAATGAGTTGAGAAGGAGGTGGTAGGAAAAGACTACAATGAACTGTGGACTTGCAAGCACCAGGTGGTGCAGACAGTTCCTCTCCTTAAAGTGATCCTTGCTAGTTGGTATCAATGGGTAGTCAAACCAGTATTTTGAATTTCAGCAACTCTGTAGTACTTGTTATGTTTAAATTCTGGTTAAGGTTCGGTGAAAACTTCAAAATAATAGCTCAAGTCAAATCTCTGTCTGAGACAAAGTAATGCTTAGAAACTTTGTATTTTCATGTGTGGTTTGTCTCTTGGGATATAAGTTTTTGCGGAAGTGCTTATCTTAATTTTGAAAACCAAAAGCTTTTCAAATGTGACCCTTTTCTATACAGTTCTACCAGATATTTCCTTAATGTTACAGTGAGTTATATACTTGATCAGGTAAATGTATCACTTACTATTTAGTATGTGCAAACCAGATATTCAGATAAATAACAAAGAGTGTACAGTTCAGTTGTTTCTTTTGAATACACCTGCATTTTGAAATCTGGTCTTTACCACCTTCACCTTTGGGATCAATAAATTTGGTAAAGGAGGCTGGTTTGGCAACCAGTCTAATTTTGACATTTATTCATACTTAGGGGAATAGAGCAGATAAAGACAGGGCATAGATTTTTGTGTTGATAGTGTTTACCTTTGCTACCTTCCTGCATCTTTAGAATAAGGAGTAGTGTTGTAATTCCTGAAAGGGGATTTTTACTTCCTGACTTCTTAACTACTCACAAATCAATGTTCCTATCCCCACTGTATGATTTAATAGTTGTTTTATCTCAAAACCGAAAGCATGGTTTAATAGCCTGCCCTTTTACTCCTCGTTTTTGCTTGTATTTCCTGGGAAAAACACCATCAGAAAATGTTGATGTGTCCTTTTGCTCCTCATAGGTTCAGGTACCATGCTCTAGCTTTCACCAATTTAAAACGAGCTTCGTGAGAATACAGGAGTAAAGTGTGACTTTGGCATGGCTGCATGACAATGTTAGGTTGAAAGATGCTTTTTTAACCTATCCTTTATGTACTTCTAATACTGACACTGACGCAGGGGGAAGACAGGAGAAATTGAAGGAGTAGCTGAGAATTTAGCAGAAAATCTTTGGTGTCTTGCTATGAAGCCATTCACCTTCTAAGAGTCATTGTATCGATGTATTTTAAATATTTCAAGATGTTGGCTAGTGTGGTGATACCTTGGAACCTTTCTTCCAGTTGAGTTTAAGAAAGCAAACAATACCACGTTTACTACTTTAATATGACTTTTTGATTCTCAGTGCTGAGCGGTTCATCACTCAGAGCAGCATCACCCACCACCATCCTCCATGTGTCATTCTGTTACCATTTCTAGGAATTTGCATTTATTTTCAAGATTTTTCTGTCAGATGTGCTCGGGTCTTGGTTCTTGCTGTATGTTTGTTTGTTTGTTTTTTAAAAGTGGGAAGTTTATAGTCAGTTGCTATATTGTGAGGCCTAGCATATACTTCTAATTTTCAGAGATTGGTATTCTTTTCCCCAGGTGAACCTGAGCATGAATCAAAATGCTTCGTTGAATGTATTTTGAAAGTAGAAGTTTAAGTCTTATCTGACTCTTAGAAACTCTTAGGGTCCTGGACCCGGGTAAGAAGAATGTCAGACACCAATATAGGTTAGGGGTGGCCCTGCTGGAAAGCACTTTTGAGAAGGATCTGGGGGTCCTGGTAGACAGTAAACTGTCCATGAGCCAGCAATGTGCCCTTCTCACCAAGAAGGCCAATGGGATCTTGGGCTGCATAGGGAAGTGTTTTATGAAGGAAATTATTCTAAGTGAAAGGAAAGCTAAGCCCTGGTGTGATGTTGCCTTTCTATCTACTCATCTTTGAGTGGTATTTATTCATAATTATAATTATCTGTGATGTCAAAGACCTGAAAAAAAAAATTATTTCTTTATAAGTAACATTTCAAATATTTGGTCCATCCAGGGAATTTACATGCTCTGATGATTCAGGTGATTGTTGAAGATAAATGCCCTAGAAAGCTGTGGATAATTTTTAAACTCAAGATGAATGAATTAAACGAATGTTGTCTTATTTACAGTAAAGCACGTCCTCAGTAAAAGTGCTCTGCTCTTTTTTGAAGACTTGAGTTCTATTTTCAGGAGCTTTGTCCTATAATTTTTCTAAATTTACTGTAATTAATGAGAAGTAATGATCAGTAATCAACTTAAATGTGCTGTAAAATATGGAACTTAATATATGCAAGACAAAATTTAAGCATTCCAATGGAAGGTACACTTTGTAGTATATCGACTGATAATTACACTGAGATATTAAGAGGATCCATTTGTAGAGACACTTTAAAAAGTCAAGAGGTAAGACTGAAAACTCAATCATCATTTAGGAAACTTCTGTCTTCTAGTGCTTAATGTCTCTGACTGAAGAGTATTTAGTACTTTTTAAAATTTACTTTTATATTTTAGTAGTGTACCCATTATCACCTCCTATTTTGTAGAAAGAAATAAATCCTGCTCCCAGTTACCAGGGCATTTGAACCACCACTTTGGGGAGGAAGGACTGTGTGTTGGTTTGCTCATCATACTGGGATAATAGCTGATTTCCACTTCATTGCTGCTTTTAGCTACTTAACTAGAAATACCTATGAGCCAAAGACACCAGTCCAGGCAGGAATGTGATTATGCTTAATTCATTTGTTTCTGGGTGCAGATCTAAACAGTGTACAACTCGCACAGCCTTTGAAAGACTTAGGGTTTTTGGTTATAAGATGGCTTCTTCCGCCGGTCTCATATTTCCAGCCTTGCCTAAATGCTGCAACTGTGAATCGTAATGACTGAGGCATGCTGGCAGAGAAAGCAATTTTGTCCTGAACTTCAAGATATAATGGATATAAAGTTCAATTATCAGTGGTGTGCTCCCCCTGGTAACATTCAGGCTATAATAAAAATCAAGGTGATTGAATGTATTCACATCCGTGTAGCTGTCAGAGAGCTGTGCAATAGGAAAAAAGGCAAATTATGAAGACAATGTTCGTTCACCAGAGTAATTAACGCTCTTATGTGCCCACTCACCATACAGGATATGACATAAATTGTATTTTCTAATGCTATTGCACCTATTTGACAAAGATGAGAAAATATATCCAACCCGTTCTTTCCTCTGTGCTCCTACTTCAGAGGCCTAAAAGATGGATTTAAGCTGTATATGTTGTGTATCGTGGTTATGTTATCTATATGATGCTGAAATATATTTTATCTGAGTAAACAAGCAGCTAAGTTTAAAGTTATGCTTTTTTTCCCATATTTTATTTTCTGATCTTGTGTATTAGAGCTTATTGCCCCCCTACCTCCATCCAAATTTTCTTTGGCATATTTTCCTTCTGTCACTTTGATTTGTCCCAGACATCTGTAATGTGGGCACATGCCCTCCATCTATTGTATACTAAAGGAGATCTTGTGCAACAGGACATGCTCAGAGTGACACATACACAGTCATTTTGCATTAGAAGGTTCATAGTCATGATCTCCTCATGCCTCCAGGAACGTTTGCGTGCTCCAGTGTTTCCAAACTGGAGCAAAAACTTATGGTACTCCACCTGATGGTGTGTTACCAATTTCTACCTTGCAGTTCTTCATGCAGGGTTTATTCATGTAATCTCTTCTGTCAGAGCTCCAGCTGGCAGGGAGTTATACCATGAGATAGAGCTTTTTCTGCCTCATGGATGCCATGAAATTCAGAATATGATGTGGACAAGGAACCCTACATTTTTTGAACAATGCTTTTCTGCAATCTAAATTCAAAAGACCTGACTATGAACTTCACTCTATCATACATTTGATGGCAGGAAAGCATGAGGGGTGGAGCCTGAGAGATGTGTTAATGAGGCTTTCGCCCATCAGTAGGCTGCTGGAGTCCAGCTCCATGCAGTCACAACCAGCACATCCAGTCCTCCACCAGCCAGATGAAGTGGTCAGGCAGTTGGACTAGATGATTATTATAGATCCCTTTCAATCAACTCTTCTGTTATATTCTATTCTATTCTAATTTTAAAACATCTTCATTTACATCTTCTTTATATCTGCTGTCTTCCTGTGAGTCCACCCAGCTCCCTCCAGACTTATTTACTAGTAAGAAAGACCTTTTCTTTCATCAATTTAATTCTGTCCTTCCATTCTATCATTAGTATTGTGGATATTTTCCATGGGGTATGTGAGATGGGCACCTGAAAACAAGACAGCCTTTGTGAAATCTCTGTTGTTGATTGGTTCTCTGATGCACACTGGAAGTGGCTCCCTGAACTATGAAAACATCTGGTCCAGGCTGGTTCATAAAGACAAAATACATTATTCTTTCCCCTACAGTCATAATATGTCCAAGACCAGCAGAGGTTAAGAAACTGGGTTTGTTTGGCAGATGTTTCTTGTTATTCTGCCAATTAAGTCAACAATAGGTATTCATAGTCCTAGGGAAGCTTGGAGGTCATAGAAATTACAGGGCAGGCAGAACAGTTTATGTACAAATAGCTGAAGAAGAAAGTGATCTTTGGGGGATTTCTCCCCCTCCCCTCTTTTATTGTGCTTGTCTTAAAGGCTGTCTCCCATCAGTAACATTGTGCATTGGCTTCACCCCTTGGTTCTGGCTGCAGCATTCAAGGTCCTGAATGGCACAAATTCTGTCTTACTGCTGCAGGGGAGATGTCCTTCTGCAGTTGGTCTTAGGCTCAGCTTTCAGGTCTTTGCTACTTGTATTCTTAAGAGAGAACAGGAGGGCAGCCTCCATGGGATAGAGATAGCAGTTGTGAGGTGGCATGCCATGTAATACAGTCTTTTATTACCTTCCCAGTATGGAGAAATTAATTATATTCTTATTTCCTGGCCTTCTCAAGTATATCCTTGCTCAGCAAGACATGGAGCTGGCGCGGAGAAGCACTAATCTTCAAAGGAAGAAGAGATGTGGAGAAATCATTGAAGAGCTAGTTTGTAATGGCAATGGAAGGATCTCTCCAGGTATTTCTCTCAGCAGACTTTACAACGTGGGGCACTGTCATTTTGTTACCCCTTAAGCAGAAAAGAACAATGTGATACAACAGTCAGATGAGACTGACTGCGAGAATTAAGCATTATTGAAAGACAAAAAAAAGCAAAATCTTTAAAAGGAGAAAGCAAGTAGTGATAAGGTAATGAACAGCCATGAGGCAGTAACTTCCCTGAGAAAGGTGAATTTCCGTACAAAAAATTCTTACTCAAGCATAACAGTGCTAATATATACTGAATAAAGCCTGGATTGGTGAGAGTAAAGATAAGAAAAGCACGATAAAACATTTCTTCTATCGCTTCTGGTGAAAAAGAGAAATGAATAAGACATTGTTGGTGCTAATTATACCTAAAACACTGTAGCAGCTGATAAAAGTATTTGATATACTGTGACCCTCGAGGAATGTGACTGTGTTTTTATCTGAACCCAAGAAACAGAAGAGTGAATAGATGCCTGCCTTACAGTCACATACTCTGGCATCCACATGTACTTTGGGAGATATAAAAGATTGCTTAATGAGAGTCAGAAACATATATGGGACAAATGATTCCAGCACACACAGGAGAAGCTGTTGAAAGCAACAGAGACATTTCTTCAAATGGCAAGGGCAGCTGAACTGTCAAGGAAAAGGATCAAAACAGTGTTATTAGTGCAGAATAAGTTCACAGGGTCAAAGTAAAGGAAATTGGGAAGCAGGACAGAGACAGACTGACCAGGAATGCAGGCGCCATGATGCAGGGTATGTACTGAGAGAAACAATTCAGAAGAAAGAAAGAAAACTCTTTGACTCCTGGAGAAACATGAAAAAAGCAGAGAGCATAGGAAAACTTTCTGTCCAGTGCGTTGCAGCTCAGGAAATATGAAAAGTTGTAATAGAGATGAAGAACATAGAGATTACAGTTAAAAGAGAGATCTCTTCTGGCTGCCTTGCATAGGCCCAGAGAAATTAATTGCACAAAAGGATGCAGAAGAAGGATGCCAGCTATTCTGTTCATTTTTGGAACTGTTCTAACAGTTCGTAATCAGTTGACTCCAGTTGGATGGTGACGCCATCAGCAGCCTAATTGCACCAAGATTGTTAGTGGCAACTTCAATCTGGAGGACTATAATCAGGTATTCATGATGCAGGTATTTGAAGTTAAAGAGCAAATGCAGCCTGTAGAGAAGGATCTGAAAATCAAGAGTTTGATTGTGCAAGATGGTAATTTCCTGAATGTGACAGGAGAGAGTGACAGGTCACTGGGTGCTTTCTGAAGCATTTTCAGAAAAGATAAGATGATATTTCAAGGAACCAGACACACAGAAAACAAGTGGAAGTCAGAAATAAGCCCCCATGTAGTGAGATGACAAGAACTCAGTTTTGCTTGTAATGGCAGAGTAATGACAAAAAGTTGATAACTCTGCTAAGAAATGACATCATCATAACCATTGAAGCTTTCAGAGAATGACTCAGATGACTAATTAATGCTGAGGAAAATTTGGAGTAAACTGAAGGTCTTCATTTAGCCAAATCACTAAATATGTCATTGTAAAGAAGTTGCTGCTTATCACCACTAAGACAATAGGCTGTATAATCTATCATGTCTTTAATATCACTGATTGTGAGGCTAAGACTGAGTTTGACCACGTTGTGGTAAGTGAGTCCTTGAGCCATATGACAACAACACTGAATACACCTTTTGGATGATAATTGCCTGGTATAAATGCTTTTAACCTGGGCCCAACATCTGAGGTGTTCAGATGTAAATTGAAGCTGGGAAGGATTCCCAGACATGTGGCTTGAAGCTGGTGACAGAGCTATTAAAAATTAATAATCTGACAAAAGAGACAGCCAGTGTCACTATGTAATAAGTAAAATATGAGACTGAATGTCAACATGCAGAAACTTGAGGAAAAATCTGTGTTGTTCTCTGTCAGTTGACATCTAGGGAGATGGCAGCAAAACCCTGTAAAAGTCAGCACAATTAGGAAAGCACTCAAGATGCAAGGAGTCCATTTTTAGTGATAGTGATCTTTTTTTGTGGAGTTATCAGGGATCTTTAAAACAGTGAGGAAAAACAGAAGGCAGGGACTACTCCTAAGACTCCGTAAGGTAGCTAAAACAGCGTTATTTTGTCCTGAAGGAGGTTAGGAGCAGTGCTGATGTGAGCCAAGCAGTGCAGAACATTACTTAAAGACAGGAAATAAAAAGGAAACGCAGAGCCATGCTTTCTGAAATGCAGTTCCCTCAGTTCACCTTCCAGCCCTAGCTAGCACTGCCTTCAACCATCCCTTTTTTGGCCCAAAGTCTTCCAGGAGGAACCTGGACAAAACTGTGGGTTTGTACTCAGTTTTTTTGGTTGTTTTTTTTTGTTTTATTTTTCTTCTTAAAACTTTACCAGTATGATATGAAAATAAGGTACTTCCCAAGAAATGTTCTAATGGTCAGACAAGCTCACTGCTGCTTGTTGGAGGACATATGAGCAAAGCCTGTGACAGGAGTTAAGGCTTATCTAAAAAGCATATTTTGCAAGGTCTAGAGTGCTAGATGCTGAGTGAAAACTAAAACATGCCTGGCAGTAGATTTCAAAGAGTTTAGCACCTTGGCCTGGGTGCTCAAAGAACAACAGGAGAGTCAAGTTGGCAGTGAAGAGCTTGTTAACAAGAAGAGCACCGGTGAGTAGTGCTCACTTCCGATTGTTCAACTAACACATTCCAGCATCTCTCCCCCTTTCCATCTATCATCTCCCTCCCTACTTTTTACCTTGATGGCTAAACCAAGTCTGCAGGGCGAAAGGGAAACAACAGATGGTGCAGTGGGTTAGTAAAATCGGTGGTAAAAGGCAATGATTTGATGCCATTGTGTAAGTGAACAGGTCTGGCCCAACCGTAAAAATCCACTTGCAGCAATAGCGAAAGGCTCAAGTTACTGGCAGAGGGAAATCTGAAGATAGTACCCCCACAAAATCAAAATCAAAGTGAATAAGCCATACCCAGGGAAGTGAAATAGAGAAGTTAGCAAGGTCTTGATTCTAACAGAAGCTCAGAATCTCATTTCTTTCTATAGTTGTCTTAGTTTGCTTGAAGGAAAAGTAAAATGGAAATACATATGGCCATGGCAAAGGCAACGTTAACTTACACTCTTGGTTCATTGTGTTTCAGCAGAACTGTTCTGCGGGCTGTTCTGAAGGTGTTTTGTGGTCATAACTGGTGACTGTACAGCTGTAGCTGCAGGAGAACTCAGTGCTGGTGTGGAGTAGTCATTGCCCCCATTCCTGTACTGTGTATCCATAAACTATTTAAAGAAGTCTGATATAAAACCAGAGAAAATAAAAGCACTTCAAATTTGTTTCTGCTTTCAACCTGTACCGTTTGCCACGGTATCAGAATAAACCTCCAAAAGTGAAAAAACATTTCTCCCTTATGATGTCAACCCCTGGGCCCAAGAGATGAGGTGCAGCTTTCTTCCAGGAAGGTGTCTGACCTGGCAGGTTTGTTTTGTTGGTCCTCAGTGCTCTTTTTGGCAGAAAAAAAATGTGGTATGTGCTTCATGCAGGTTAAGTACTGTGTCACAGTCAGAACCCCATTCTGGAGAAACAAGCATTTCATTAGGCAGCTGTCTGGAATCAACTTAATGTGGAAAAGCAAGAAAGCTTGAGAGATTTTAGGGTCTTTGAATACGGCTTTCCTTTTTGTTTCACACAGTTAAGATCAGCTTTTCTGAAATGCCAGGCTACCTTCTAACTCACGTATATTTCTTGGGCTGAACAGTTTACCATGGCTAAAATCCCTCTCCCAGAAAATGGAAACCATCCTGGCAGAAAAGGACCTGTGGGTGTTGGTCACCTGTCGGTGCCCAGGTGGCCAAGGTGGCCAACAGCATCCTGGTCTGTATCAGGAACAGTGTGGTGAGTAGGACATGGGAGGGGATTGTCCCCCTGTACTGAGACTCCATCTCAGGTGTGATGTCCAGTTTTGGACCCCTTCCCACTAAAAAGACATTGAGGGGCTGGAGTGGGTCCACAGAAGGGCAATGAAGCTGTTGCCTGGAGAATAAGTCTCATGAGGAGAGGCTGAGGGAGCTGGGGGTGTTCAGCCTGGAGAAAAGGAGGCTGAGGGGAGACCTTCTGGCTCTCTCCAACACCCTGAAAG
Organism: Scolopax mira; assembly: GCA_004320125.1. Taxonomy (NCBI): domain Eukaryota; kingdom Metazoa; phylum Chordata; class Aves; order Charadriiformes; family Scolopacidae; genus Scolopax; species Scolopax mira. The sequence continues at coordinate 146,820 of BJBW01007466.1, read as the reverse complement.
GAGGCTGTAGCCAGGGGCAGGGTTGGTCTCTTCTCCCAAGTCCCAGGCCATGGGATAAGAGGAAATGGCCTCAAATTGTGCCAGGGGAGGTTCAGGTTGGAGATTAGGAAAAATGTTTCCATGGAAAGGGTTCTTAAGTCTTGGAATGGGCTGCCCAGGGAAGTGGTTGAGGAGGCCCCATCCCTGGAAGGATTTAAAAGAGGGGTTGACATAGTGCTTAGAGATATGGGTTAGTGATGGATTTTATCAGAGTGAGGCTGATGGTTGGGACTAGACGATCTGCAAGGTCCCTTCCAACCCAGACAATTCTATGAACTTGCATTCTGGATCTGTCTGTCAGTGTGTTGGTTCAGCTCCAGCAGTCTGCATGGTGTTCTTCTGCATCTCAGGGTGATCTGCTCAGCTCCCTGGGCCTCTGCTGTGCCGTGGAAAGGCCAGCAATGTGACGTCTCGGTGACGGTACCACAGCTGCACGTTGACAAGCAGAGTGGGATTCACAACAGACCCCTTGGGAGGCAGTTGGTGCGTCCATCTTTTATTGTGAAACTTCACAAGGCTTGTGAGACCCTTTCTCTTCATCTGTACTCTATATAGCCTGCCTGCGTACTCGTGTGAGACGTTGTATTTGGATATGAAACTTTAACCATATATTTAACGTATGGTTAGACATAAAGAACTTGACACACGATACACAAGGTATGCGCAGATTAAATGATGTTAGACATTTTTGTATCCTACTAAGGGACACAGAAGGTTCTGATCTAGTAGTCGATCTAACTTAGAGTAAACCAACCCTATTAGAAAGATTCTGAAAATTTTAATAAAAAACTTTTTAACCAGTCAAGTGGTCTTCAAGAGAGTGTAGGAATACCATCATTTGGGTCTTGTAAAAGTAGGCTGGACAAAGCATTAACAATAGAGTTTAAAAAAAAAAAAAAGAATGACAATTTGAAATAATTTTCAGTGGTAGGAGAAGGGACCATAAATGATTTCTTAGGCTTTTTTAAAAAAATAATCTGATAATCTTAAATTATTTCTTTGAAAGGTTTCCCCCCTGCTTTAACGTAATGAATTCCATAGCAATGATGAGTATTTAGGGACTTTTACCAGGGAATGTTTAGAAGAGATGATGAATGATTATTGGCTTCAGTTGCTAATTGACACCACAATTCGTGCCAAGGGATTCCTCTCTACTTTTGAAACTATATTCTAAAAAGGCAAGAGAATTGATTTGTTAGATAACACACTCATGTTAAGAGACTAAGTGAAGCAGGATGGAGACTCATGGCCTCTCATTTTTTAAGACCATCGTATCCTTCCTGGCTTTATGTTTTTGTTTCTTGTAATTTGAGATAGGAAAAAGATGTGTAATTTTAATATACAACCTATGACAGTAATTTTAAGATGCAGCTCCAGTCTGCTAAAAAGGTGAAGCTATAGGAATAGTGTTTTGAATGTGTTATTTTTTTTTTAAAAAAAAAGGAGAAAATGCAAACAAAACAAGTTTGACCAGCTACCTTTTCAATAAAATCACTAATTTTCACCCTGAAGAGGTCAGGCGGATTTATGGAATAAAACAGGGCCTCAGGCCATGTAGCATGATTGTGAGAGAGTCAACCACTCATTTGTGCCAAGTAAATTTTGGAAATGATTCTCCTTTGCTGACAGTACCCTCATTACTGATTGTGTAGAGTAATTTATCAGGCATTTCTTAAAATAAACCGTTCATTTATGCTAATAGGACTTGGCAGGGAGGAAAAATTGGCAGGACTTGAAGTTCCTAGTGTTTTTCTTTTTTAAAACAAAAACCGTAAAGTCCTCAGTATTTTGAGCAACCGTTATCATAGCCGTGCATACAGTTTATTAAAGCGACAGCTAATTGCCTAATAAATTTTTAAAATGGGAGAAAATGATTCCTATGTTAAGTTTACTAAAGCAAATCGTTTGGTAGTATTGTAAAAGCACGGTCATTAGTTTCATACTTGGGCATTCTTTACTGGCTAAGCTTCTGGTATTAATGAATCACTTAGCATCTTTTCCATGACTCATCTATTCTCAGTGCGGTACCTCATCTTGAAATATCTCTTTGTTCCTCACCCCTCATGTATTTTCCGTTTGGTAGGTCCCTCCAAAGGAGATGTTTTCTTTCTGCTTCCCACTGAGGCTTTGATCCTGCAAACACCCGTGCACATCAGTAACTACTGAAGTGAGTGGTCCCGTTGAACCTATGGAACTGGTCAATACCTACAGTTCCTCACGTGTACAAACATTTCTAGGATCCAACTGCAGTCATGGCACAGAGTTTAGCTGCTGTCCTTTGCAGATCTTTATATTTAAATCAATTAAATCTGTGAAGATCTTTATATTTAAATCAATACATTTCACATTCATTTGTCTTCAAAAAGGAATTTTTAAATGCATCGGTTCCTGAAAAAGCCATTCTTCTTAGCCCACAAGAAAAATCCCCAAGCTCAAAATAAAAAGAAAGCGTGTATTGAAACTCAGAAATAAGGACTGCAACACTGATAAAATGACAGCTGTAGCAAATTGTGACTCACCAAAAAACAATGCTTTAATCCAGTGCCTGCTGAAGTGTAAGGGGAAGTCTTCTGTTAACTTCACTGGTGGTTAGATCTGGTCCTTATTTAATAAGGCAAAGCTAGATATATCTCCAGTTGTACATAAATTCTGTGATAAGTTTTTGTGACGTGTACTGTTTCCTTGAAAATGGCAAAATCTGTTGCATCTTCAAGCAGAGCTAAATAGTGATGTTGTTTTTGTTGTTGCTTTTTAATGCAAGCAAATGTGGCAATGAGTAAATGCAATTAGTACAAAATATACTGTGATTCTTGCTAGAATAACAAATTGAGCATGACACATTGACCCCAAATTTTCATCGTGCCTCAGCCTTTAACTGTGAATGCCAGAAACTCAAGCTGTGTTTGCAAAGACAAACAACTTAAAACAACCAACGGCACCTTAAATTGGAGATTTAGCCCTAGGTATTTTTTAATAACCAGACATTTCAATGAAGCTGTGTGATGATACAGCTTAGATTATGGCTTTAATTTTTTTTGCTGTCACATGTTGCTCAATGTTGTATTTTGCAGAACTGGAGAGGCCTATATCCTTGACAATGCTACAAAGAAAATTCATTAATGTTTTGCAGTTTTTCAGCTTTTATATTTGAAACTCAAGTTTAAAGTGTGAAGCTCATTCTATGAACATTTATTGAACCTGGCCTTTTCCACTACATGTCTGTTACTCACCATCGTAATTAGAATGTCCCTGCAATGGGTCTAAATGTTTCTGTTAATGCTTTCCACTTCTGTCTGCATTCTTTTCATATTGTTTCCTGCCATTAATGCAATAAAAATGTCAGCCACAAATACCAGATTCCTAATGGAAAAGCAAAACAAACTAAAACCACAGCCAGCGCCACAGCTGAGAGATATTATTTTTCCCTGATACTCCAAATTCTTACTAGGCGAACAATTAATTGAGGTTGCATATACAATGTGTGTTATTAACTAAATTATACACATTGTTCTTATACGGAGATCGGAATTACTGAGACTCACTGGAACTGTTACAGAGCAGTTTCTTGCATACATTTGGATCTCCTGATCAGAGCAAGATGGCCTCTTGTTTAAATGAGAGGACCGTAATTTTTCCTCTTGGCTTCTCATGCTCTTGGAAGAACACCTTAATTTTTAGTTTAAGATGCCGTGGGGAAAACATTACTTCTTTAATGTCCTCAGACGTACAGATGTTTAATGAATTTACACTTTTAATTTGCTATGAGTTCCTGAGAGGTTCCATCAGTGAGGATCTAAAACTGATTATCTATTGTTAGTGCAAGGTGGATGTTTCTTGTAATGTGTCAGCTAGTTTGTACAATGCAGTGAGTAGCTTTTATGCTTTGTTTCTTTTCTCATTAGTTAGACCTTTCAGAGCTTTTGGCTGTTGTTATATGAAACATTTGTAATTAGAGAATCTAGTTTGTTGGCATGAAATTGGTGAGGAAGTTAACTTAGAAGACTGAATTCTATACAGGACCAGTTAGTTGTGGTAGCAAAGTTCTTAATATATTTATTATATTATATTATATATGTTTGGAGATCAGATCCCCATACGTACTGTCTCCTAAGCCAAAATAAAAAAAATAATTAAAAAATAGACTCTTCCCCCTGGAGCTTGTAATCTTAAGTGCAATACAGTAGAAAACAAAGTGATAAAGAGCATAAAGCAGCACTGAGGCAGTTCTAGTCAGAATACAGCGAATGGTCTCAGCTCTTTGGTCAAATTTATTATGAAAATTTTAGTTACTCATCAAAGAGTAGGCTTCTGAGAAGTTCCTGAGTTGCTTCTGTTAGTGAAGTTAAAAGTGCAGGAGAGAAAAGCTAGATGTCTGTCTGTTACCTCCTGGGTAGTTTGCTGATGTATCCTGTAAGTCTCTCCCATAAAGCCTTCTGTTCGGGAATAGTATGAGATGCAAAGAGCAGCTTCTCTCTGATAATGCAGCATAGAACTTGGCTTATGCTGAAAACTGACCATTTTCTATCTATTTGTTCCATCTTTCATTTCTGTGACTGTATTTTGATATCTTTTGCTGTATTTTTCAGTCTCTCTGCTGTTACACAGCTCAGTAGTGCAAGTTCAGCCTGTAAACTCTTCAGATTAAGGGTTGTTTTCTTCTAATTGTTCGCGTGGTTCTTGGTTCAGCGGAGCCTCCATCTAGATTAAAAACAAAACTCAGAATAAGTACGTACTCTGAAAACATTTGCATATGTTCAATTCTTTATGAGAAAGTGATAGAAAATAGCGAGAGATTCAGCATACAATGGATCCACTGCCCTTCCCTTACTTATCTTTTCTTCTTCTTCCCAAACCCCTCGGTGGTGATTCCTCAGGCATTACAGAGACTGTAATAACAGGCAAACTATTACTGGAGAGTAGCCTCGTTTGTTTATTAAGGAGGCTTCGTTGCCCGTAGGGAAGCTGTGCTGAGACACGCTGTTTGTAGCGCTCAGATTTCATCCAGCGTTAAGAGTCACGTCAAAATGCAGGGTTTGACAACCAATAATCATTGTGCAGGCAGGTACGATGGAACGTTTCCCTGCCCAGTGCTCTCTGGGAAGAGCCATATGGGCAAGTCCCAACAGGAGCAGTGGACTTTGGTCTACTCCTAGCTCCTACTGCACATCTGGGTGCCATCATCATTGCAGCCAGCGGGACTGCAGAAACATTTAGGGCACGCCGGAGGACAGGAGTGAGGTCGTACAGGAAAATGTCAAAGCTGCAGATTTACCTTCTCCCCCCACCTCCCTCAACCTCTTCTAACACAAAATAGATAAACCTGCGAAGATGCTTTCTCAAGAACATGTTTAACAAGCCTTCACGCAGTGGTGTATAATTTGACACCGCATGATTAAGAAAAAAAATTAAGTGTCGCTGAACGCTGTTTTAAAAGACTCAGCATGGACATTCCAGCTCCAGCAATATGTCAGTAGTTCCATCTGTCTTTAGTCTCAGCACGCTGGCGATAGGACTGAAACCTATTAACACTCTTAAAGTTCCACGTTCGAGGGCTTTCATTTGAATATATAAATGCAATGCCAGGCAAAGTAAAAGTTGAAAAGGTTATCCTTTATCTGCTCAAACCAATGGCAAAAAAAAAAAAAAAATCCTAATTTAATTCAGTTTGCATGAGTGTATCATATTTTTTGGCCTCCCTAGAAAATGACTGTTCCTCATTTTTTCTCCAGCTGTAAGTAATATGACTTAAATAGCTCAGTGAAGCAGCTCTATTATTTACTGGTCAAAAAACATTACAAATGATTGAAGGGTTTTTATGAAAGAGGTGGCCGAGAATTGTTCTCATTTGCTTCCAATTGAAAGTTTAATGATTGTGGCTTACTGCAGGGGCAACATAAATCCATAGGCAGGCAGAAAAATCTGAAAAATTACAATTTTTTTAATGGTTTACATTTTTCTGTTTGCTCGGGTTTGCAAGTAATTAGTATATTTAAAACACGTGAGTTTTTCAGAGGTGATTTTTGCATGCCAGATTTGAGGTGCTTCTTAAATGGGTATTGATTTTTAGACACTGCTTACTAGCATGATTGAAACCAAGCCTGTCAGAACAGGCCTAAACCATACAATGAAGGATGAGACAAGAACATCCAGGAGGTCTCCAGAACCACAGAGTCTCTTGCTAGCAAGGGGCTTCACACACTCTGATTTCCTCCATGCAAAGGAGAGAAAGGTCTGCAGACCATAAAACCTTTTGAGATTGAAGAGAATATCTTTGCATGTCACCTCAGAAAACCTTAAGTCATTTTTTCACATTTTCCCCTAATGAAAGGAGAACAAATCATTTGAAGAGCGGTTGAAGGAGCTGGGACTGTTTAGTTTGAGGAAGAAGAGGCTGAGGGGAGACCTCATCACTCTCTATAACTACTTGAAAGGACATTGTATAGAGGTTTGTGCTGGTCTCTTCTCACAGGTAATTAGTGACAGAACGAGAGGGAATGGCTTCAAGCTGCAACAGGGTAGGTTTAGACTGAACATTAGGAAAGAGTTCTTCACAGAATGAGTGGTTGGGCATTGGAATAGGCTGCCCAGGGAGGTGGTTGAGTCACCATCCTTGGATGTGTTTAAGAGTCGCTTGGATGTGGTGTTGGGGGATATGGTGTAGGGGAGAACTTTGTAGAGTAGGGTTGATGGTTGGACTCGATGATCCCAAGGGTCTTTTGCAACCTAAATGATTCTATGAAAGCAGGGAGAGTGTCATGAGACACTTGATTGAAACAGTTAATTTGAAGCCTAGTCAGTTGATCTCATACATTGCAGATACGACTGAATCTTATTAAAAGTTCTGTAGCACCGTGTTTGAAATCTTTCACGTGAGAGACAGGTGCAATAGTGAGTAATACAGAAGACCCATGAAGCCTTCTTGTGATCCCTCCTGCTAGTTTTTGTCAGCTTTTACCCCATTTCCCTGTGTCAGATCCCGAGTTTCCTACTCTCACTTCCTGAGGATGTGAAGGTGTTCAAGCGTGTAACCGTGGTTACCGTTACATCTTCTTTAATCTTATTTGCTGAAGTGAGTCATGTACACACTGTTTGACTAGGGGTTGGCTGCCAGGGGAGAAGTACTGAAATAGTCTGTACTAGCTGTTCTGCAGCCCAAAGTCCCACCAGCCAGAGCAGGCTCAGCACTGAGTTCAGACCAGGTCACCTGGGGCTTCATGAGGTCGAGTCTTGAAAACCTCCCAGGATGGAGATTCCACAACCTCATCTGAAAGCCCTTGTGAAACCTGCTTTCTGAAGGCAGTCTGTGTCGGAGCAGGAGGGAATAAATCCCTTGTTCTCTTTCAATTATGGTATTGCCAGGTGTTGTCTGAAACAATGCTATGGGAAAAAAAAAGAGAGAGATCTAGTGTTATTTAAAAATTGACAATATCAGCTTAAAATGATTATTTTCTAAATGTTTTATACGAGTGCTGTGGAACAGTAACAATGCACGTACTCTTCCAGCTGTACAGTAAAATTTATGAACCTCACACTTCTGGCACCATTGGTATCACTGTCAGGACAATAGTTTTGCACGAGCAGTATTTGTGTTGTGGTTCTATTATGATGAAAAGGGTTAGAAGAAATGGAGGCTTTTTAAAATAATAATAAAAAAAAAGACAAAAAGCTTTTATTTTAACTTCATCTTTTTATTTTTAGGCAAATAAGATCATACATACATATGCTTTTTAAATATTCCTAAAGGATATATTTTTTACTGTCTGCAGCTTTATCTTTAAGAGAAATTCATTGCTAAAAGCTGTTCTTCTTGGACGAGATGTTTTGATTGCAGAGGAAGTTGAGAATCTATCTTGAAGTTGCTTTTCTTTCCTTTATCATGCTGTCCATCAGTGAAGCTCAAGCCTATGCAGGTGACTTTTCTCAAATTAGCTTCTTTTTTTTTTTTTTCTTTTTGCTGTCTTTTGTCAAATCGGCTGCTGGCTCCGACCATGCTGTCACTAAGCTCGGTTATTTCACCCCTGTTCCCAACTGAGAGCACGGAGTTGGCCACAGTTGGCCGAGCACATTATGAAAGATTCTTGTGATCCCACGAACTTCCTCAACTGGAAGTGGTGGCGGCTGCTTCCTATCGGCCATCTTCTTGCTCTCGCAGCATTTCTTCTGAATCTCATTGCTGAGCACCTCTTTGACCTTTTCATCACTTTTAACATCAAACGCTCTTCCTGCTCTCTCTATTAGTTTCCACTCTACCATTCAACTCCTTTTTTTTGTCTCCATAGCTCTGTCCTCTCTCCACTTTTCCTTGCTCTTTCCTCGATTTTTTCTTCGCCATTATCTGTTTTCTTATCTCTAGCTCTCCCCAGAATCATTTTAAGAAGGGTTCATGCATACTCCAGAGCTGAAGAATCATCAGCCTGGGGCAGTTAGAAAGTCTGTGCCTCATCCTGCCTTGTCTCTGACAACAACCAAAGTTTTGGCTCCCCTGGCAGAAAAAAGAATGGATGCTCCCCACCTCAGTCCCACCCTTTCCCCCCAAAAAACTAACCAACCAAGAAACCCAAGCTTCCTTTCCTGATTATTTCTCTTTAGTGAAGTTAAAGATTCCTTCAACGTGGTACCTGGAGCAATTACTTGAAGCCCCTCTCTTTGACCTCAATTTTTAATTTAGGAAAACTCATGGCAGAACCCCTGATGGTGAAATTTTGGTTTGCACTGTGTCCTCCCTGAAGTGCATCATCCATTGAGTTAATCTATGGGAGAGCCCCTTGATGGTTGCAGAACCATGTAACCCTGTGATAACAAACCACTTTGAATGGAAACTTTAGGTTCATGTTTTTGAGAAGAAAATACGAAGGAAGAAAATCCTTTTAGGAATTAATTGAACTGATTTAAGTGTCCCCCTTTTTTAAGGGCTGCAAACTCAAATCCTGCCCTTATGATGCACTATTGCATTTTTTTTTCTCTGAGTGACCCAGCTGGAGTCTTGCCTTTTCCTCACTAGTCTGCCAAGGAACCTTTGTGCTGAATCACTGACTATTTCTACTGTAATTGGCTTGGACTTCTAGGGTGAGGGGTGTGCTGAATATTTCTCCTTTTTTGCCCGCTAATTATTTTCCATACCTCAAGCGGCATTTTCGTGAGATTTTCAGTGCTCCTGTAATATTTGATTTGGAGCTGGGTGTGTAGCAAACCGAAAAATGTTTCAATTTGGGTAATTTCTTAAATGTTGCTTGTCAGTTTAAGGAACTTTTGGGCAGCTTTTTGTTTTCTCGCTGAAGAGTGAGTTTTAGACTATCTTAAGACTTCCTGTAGGTAACCAAATGTCCAAAAAAAAAAAAAATCCTCCATCATTTTTCCTCGCGGTTATTTCAGCCAAGATTTTGTGTTTATCCCTTTATTGGTCCTTTTAGAATAAACAAGGAATAATGGAGTAGTTGTGCTTACATTGCCCTATTCCCAGCTTCCCAGGGAAATCTCTCGGCAGCAGAAGGATGAGGTAGAGCTGCGATTGCGGCCGTCGTGTGGGGAAGCAGGAAGGCGAGAGGAACGGGTGTGCTGGCTTTTTCATTAAGAGCTGCATTCCGGTCACCCTGCTCTTTCTGCAGGAAAAAATCAAAATTTTTAGCAGCTGGATCGGTGCTGTAGTAAACTTTGCCTCGAGGAATTATTTCCCCAAGGGTACTTGGTATCACTGTAGGCGTGTGTGTGTCTGTGTGTGTGTCTGTGTGTGCTACCGTGCTCACCAACTAAAACTGCAGCAGCCAAAGGACGGGGTCAATTTAGAGGAGGGAGGCAGAGATGCAAGCCTGGCTGAAGACAAGCACATGAGCGTGGTTCTTCTATGAATATGGTAAAACCTTCTGCTACAGGTGAAACGGTGGACATCACCCACATTCTGGGGAGAAGAGAACTAAGGACAGGAAATATCAGAAGATCATGTGCCCTCACTGGCTCCCCAGCTCTGAAACATCAATCCATATCTGATTTGCTGCAGTAGAAAAGCAAATCTTTTACAGAGGAGGGCATAAAAAGTAACACTGAAATGTGTGCTGTGGTGGGGTTGGTTAGAAAAAACAAGGCTTCCTTCGTCTGAAGTCCCATCAGCCTTAGTTCTCTCACTGCTTGTACTGCTTGTAAACTCCAGGACACCTTCTTCTTCTTCTTAGTGAAATTTTACATGTTTCCTTGGGAGTGTATCTTGTGAACGTCAACCTGAGGACATCCAATTGCTTCAAAATGTATTTCCTTGAGAACAACTTACATGCAAAAAAAAAAAAAAAAAAAAAAAAGCAAGTGTTGCCTGATAAAGGAAATCCTTCACTATTCATAAAATATTTGGGTTATTTGAGAAAAGAGGAAATTGCTAAGGATTAGGTTTACAGCACATGAGCATGTCTCAGAAGTGCTACTCTGTAAAGCTTGTCAAGGAAAAAAAAAGGAAAATAAATCCCAGTAGGCTTCCAGAGTTTTGCATCCTGTAGTTTATTACATTTGTCAGTAAAAGCAGCAAGGATTATGGAAGTAGATTTATTAATTTTATGAAATCCTGGCACGAAGGATTGGTGGCCCTCTGATAGAAAATGAAGTGGAAGTATTTTGCGGAACACAGACATTGTGTACTTGCAGTGAAAAGTTATTATTGCAGCAAACCTGTTGCAAATAAATCGCTGTAGCAAATCCCTTGGAAGTTACTTCCCTTAAAGTCGGTGGGATTATGTTTTATGTCTCCTTGTGCAAAGGAAGATCCTTGGTTTCAATGGGTGTTCAAATTCCTCGGGGCAGTGTACAGAATTAGAACAGCTAATCATAACAGGTTTGGAAAAGTTTCCTGTTGGTGTTTTAGCATTTGTTATTAAGGCCTTAAAGGCACACTCTCTGCTAAAATGAAAGTTCATTTTCTCTACTTTCAGTATCTCCTCCTTTGTATAAGGTGTCCTTCAAAAGACTTTAAAATATTTGATCTTTTTCAGCATCTATCATCTGTGTGTTAAGAGCAAACTGAGACAGCGAGTTCTGCTAAAAAAGGTGCTAACTGAAACATGATGATTAGACCACTTGTAAACATGATCTGGTTTTCACCTCAAGACAGATTCCATCACGTCTGACAGAAGAAAAAATAGAATACTGCCATTAAGATCTGAATTGCTGAAAGCCTTTTCTCGAAGTTCTTAAGTCACCTCCATCTGAAGGCAGTTGCAGGCTGCTTGCATAAAATCTCTTCGAGGAATCTGTTTTGCTCTAGTGGGCAGTACCTGAGTAGGTGCCTGCATCACAGAGAGAGCAGTTTCCCTTGTCTCTAAAGATCTTGGCACTTTCAGTGGGTATGGGTATAAAGTCCCATTTTGTCTTAGAAGCGTGTCTCTACAGGAGAAGGTTAGTGCCTTCTGGGCCATTTCATAGAAGCTGAAAAAAGTGGCCTTGCTTTTCTCTTTTCTTTTAAGTAAGGAAGTTTAGTGTCTGCGCTGCTATGGCAGTACACCCTTAGTAATCGTAGCAGTCTATTTCATTTTTGTCTCAAGTAGTAATTACTTTAAGTCATATGAAATCTCAAAGTAAGTTTTTCATTTATACCAATGTTATGCAAAATTTTTTTGCATAAATCTAATCGGAAACTACAGCCCCCGTTTGCTTAAGATACTTCAATGGGTCGTTGCATCAAAACAATAGATAAAATCATAAACCTTAACATCTTGAGAACCACTTAAGAGCTATTATTCCTGTTTCACAGCGACAAAGAACAATTTCCCTAAGATCACAATATGTGCTGCAGTCCTTGAGATCCGACTCATCACTGGGCCATCCTTTCCAAATTGCAGAGGAGCACTGACATGTTCCAGGCTCTGGTCTCTCACTGCCACTTCCCCTGCTCTTTATGTCTGGTCTCCACGAGTCTGTTCTCTGCAACCCAGGGAACTTCACAGCTCATGGATCCAGTTGGCCAAATGTCCCCACATTCTGTGATCTGGACTCTCATTGTCCCTTGCTCTCTTCTGCCCTAGTTTCTTTTGGAAAGAAAAGAGCATGTATCAGCAGGAAGAAGACAATGCCATGCCTGTCCAGGTTCCCGGTGGTGATCTCCTTAATTCCCCAAGGAGATTGGGACTCAGGGGGATACAGACCATCAAGGGAACGTGTCCAATAAGTGGCAGGCATATTGGCATGTATCATAGAAAAAGTTATCATCATTGTTCTAAGGAACGTTTAGTAGTTGTAGAGGTTACAACAGGGTGTCTGCTGCTCTACAACTTCACTGCTCCCTGCAAGTGTCACTTAGGTCTTCACAATATCCTAAGAGTTAAGTCAGCAAATACCCTTATCATGGTACTACAGCTGAGAAGACTGGGTCATTTAAGCACACGTTGAAATGGTTTGCTGGGTCACGGCCCAGCGTTGGAGTAACTACTTTCTGTGAAGCTGTATAGCAAGTTAGTGAAAGTGCTAGAATTTTATGGCCCTGTTTCCAATGTTTCTTCCCCATCAGATTTGTTCTGTCAAAGAAGTCACTTCAAAAGGGTCAGGCTTTTGTTGGAAGGAAGCAACCCCAAACCACGTGCCTGCTTTTGTTCGTTGTATCATCCATGTGGACATTAAGCATCTGAAAACCTCACAGCCTTATTAATGGAAGTGCCTGTGTGTGTGCTATGTAAGTATAGGAATCTTGTTAACATCTCATTGAATGAAGGCAAGTAGACATGTATCTATATAATATAAGTATATCTGTATGTATAAATAGGATGCTTATCCACATGTGAGTGGTTGAAAGAGAAATCTAGATGTTCTGGTATGGAATTTATTTCTGCTTGAAGTTTATACCGCTAATGGATGCAAAATGCTCACAGTTGAACTGAAAGTGCAAGACTAGGAACTGATAGTGAATTTGTCACATCAGAAACACTGTTTTTCACAAGTACTCATTCTTATGCAACAGTGTATTACAATTCTGTAGAGTTTTTCTTCCCTTTTTTCCTCTTCTTTAACAATTGTTAAACCATGTTACTATATCACAGACAGTATTTGATTAGCACTTAAGGGAATTATCACCCCTTGCAGTTCAGTCTTCTAATAAACCTCAGACCTCCTCTGTTTCTATCACTTAATTTAAAACTTCCAAATCTTGAAAAAAGGCTGATTTCAATGTATTCCCATTCTTAGGCTGCGATGCTATAGTGCAGTCAAAGAACTTTTCCACACAATCACAGTGCTGTTATTACTCTTGATTTTGACATATCTGGATCAATATTCAGATGCGTAGGAACATAAGAAATTTTTCTAAAAGCTTAGTAGCATTTTCTTCCTTTATTTTTTCACATTCACAGTTGCCTTCTCCTTTCTCCCTTCTTTTTCCTTCCTTTCTTAAGAGCTTTCCTGTAACTGTAGTTTCTCCCTGAAAAGATATTGTTAACTTGGTGGTGGCTTGTAATGATAATTATTTGTGTATCTTCATTGTGATTTTTATCCAGAAATAGAAAAGAAAGAATTTTAAGTGATCAGTGGCTTACCTTCCCTGGGTTATGAGTTTGTGGCCTCTCAAAATGGGGCCTTATTTCTAAAATGCTGAGAAGATCTTAAAGATAGTCCAGATTGACCAATATATGTTGGTTCCAAAATAGTTTTTGCAATCCTTTACATTGATTTTACACTGTGCTTAAAAGATTAGATATTTGTTGAATCTGGTTCTAAATCTTCTATTTGAAAGTAGCACTATTTATGGTCTTTTAATTAAATGTGTTGGATAGCGAGAGTCAAAGTTTAATTGAAAAACTGGGATCTGAATCCTGTTACAAACTTTTCAAGTTGTGAAACATACCTTAGTCTGAATGGGAATAAGGAAATCATCCACGGCTTTAATTATAACTAAAAAGAAATAACGTGATTTTCCTTTCTGTCTTTCTCCCTCCCTCGAAAAACATCCAATGTGAGCAGCTCCTGTGAAACTTGTGGGTTTGCTTGTACACAGATGTAAGGATTATTTGCGTGCTGTCAGTTGCCATTGATTTCAACAGCAGTTTCCACATGTCACGGAAAGCACACCATATAAAGCAGACGTGTGTTCTCCATGTATGCTATGTTAATAAGCCAAGGAGGACATAATTATTTTAATAGAATTTGGACCGACAGTTTGTAACGTTTTCAAAAGGATTCAGAAGGCTTTACAGAAGAAGACAGCTACAGCACAAAAATACTAATTAAGATGAACTTTTCAAAGCTGATCAGTGATTTGGGTTTTGGTTTTGGTTACCCAGCTGAAGATGCATTAAAGGTTGAACTTCAGAGAGTGCACGTTCTTTAAATTAGGGCTGCCACAAGCAGCTCAGGTCCAAAAGTAAAAGCATCCTGACTTCCTGCTCAGTCATTTGTGAAAACCGTGGCTTTTTTTTTTCTCCAGTCAGATTATCACTCAAAGCTGGTTGGGAATAGAGGTGCAGGGGAAGCATGCGCTCACCTGCCATAGTGCCCTACTTAAGATGCTGAGTATCTAGGCTTTTAACAAGAGAGTCCGCTCCTGTTGGTTGACCTAGGAGAATGAATAAAGTTGCCATTGTCATGCATTTCCTTCCCAGACCCCGTAATTTGGATTTCTTTGATGAGAAAGGCTGTTTCTTATATCCAGTACAGAAGCCTGCAGTACCCTAAGATTACTATTGCATCTACATAAATGGCGTAGCTCCATTGAAAGTTCTAAAGTAAAATTAAATAAGTCCACCCTCTTTGATTTCTTTATATGAATCTGGTGTTAGTTTTGTTTGTGGTTGGCCTCTAAGAAGACTGGATAACCCAGACATAGAAATTACAAAAATTTGCTCTATGTATTAAATTGGCATTACATCTTTCAGCATGAATTCAGCTTCTGCTGGCACTTTTAGGAGTCATTAGTGCTTTGCTGGGTTTTTTCACACCTGCTTAAAATATGTTGGTTTGCAGTGCATGCTGCAAACTGGGGTTACTTGGCTTATCGTTACGGATAAATCCCAGCTGCAGAGATCTAACAAATCCAGAGGAAGAATTCGACAAATATATTCTATTTAGACAGAAGCACTTGCTCATCTTCCTCTCCTCCTTGAGCATTGCTCTCCCTGTACAATGTGGAGCTGGTCAGCTTATGTGAGGGAGAAATAGATGAGGGAGTACGCTGATTAATGAAGGAACTGGAAAAACATGAATAGGGAAGAATATCAAGCATTCAGAGTATTCAATATTTAAGGTCAGTACAAGGTTTTGGAGAAGGAGCGAGGGAGAGTAGGGTTTAGGGTTCAGTGGAAAGTGTCGTAGGGAGTTGAGGGCTTTGGGAACAAGAAAGAGCATTGGAGGTTGATGAGTAATTGAGCTACATGGCATCTATTATCTCATGGTGTATTAAGTTCCTTGTGTGATTGTCCTCAGGATGTTAGAGTAGGTGGTGGTTAATGGGAGACTAGGGAGCGGGATCCGGCAAGAACAGGGGAGTATGTGTAAGAGGAGGGTGGGATATTGGAGCTAGATGGTGAATTGTTAGGGTTTGGGAAAGTATTGTGGGGAAATACTTGGATTTTCTTGTCCTATTCTCATCTACTTGTTGCGTTCCAATCTACTTCTGACCGTTGTCAAAGAGCACTCTAGTGTACTGAGCCACTATGGGTGTTTTTTCTGCTTTTATGTTAGTTTTTATAGTCTCTGTGAAAGGGTGATGGTTTGGCCGAGGTGTGGTTAGTTGGCAGAGGAGAACAAAGAGTATTGCCAATTAAAGAAATATGGAAATAGCTTGGTTGAAGAGGTGGACCTCGTTGTGATAACAGGAGTTTGGTCAGGCTACCTTAGGAAAAGGGCTGAGAGGAGTTAGAAGGCGGTGGGAGCAGAAGGTAGTGCTGTGGAATCCTTAGCTTCTGCTCTAGAATCCCTAATCTCGTGCTCTAGAAGAATTATGTCTTCCCAAACGAAAATCTGTTTTTCTGAACACCTTAGAGTAAAACGTGTCTACTGTCCCAGCCCACTGCATATCTCACCCTGTTCCATATGCCCCCTTCACCCAGCTAACTTTGCTCTTAGCTCTACTAATGCTTTCCAGCACAGGGATTTGGTTCAAATATTGCAAATGTAGTGGAGAACTCTTGATTGGGTGGTACTGCCTGTGACATCTCATGATTGCTCTGCGCCCACAACCATAAAAAATAGATTAAAGAAAGTAGATCGGTCTAACAAACTAGCTTTTCTTGAAAACTGTGGTTGTCCCCAGCATTTTCAGTACATTTTAACCATCTGGGAAGTTTAGTATTTCATTAGCAAGATGGCTTTTGACTGGAGAACCCTAAGAAGATGAAATGTAAGCAGAATAATTTCTGAAAGATTTCCTCTGCATTTGTGTCTGGCAGTCTGGTGTCTGCCCCCTCTATGTACCCATGGGAAGAAAGGATGTTGGGGGCCAGCTGTTTCCTTGCAGCTTGCCAATGGGCTCATCAGTGATGTCAGTCATTTACCTCAGAGAATAATAAATAACGGGCACATCCACAGAAATGAGAGAGATTGTAGTGAACATGTTACACCTAAAGGTGTGCTTTTGATTTTTAAGTTTGCAAATCTGTGTTTGTAAAATTAAAATTCAAACAAACAATCCTAAGCCACCTAACCCAAACCATGGTTCATTTTTTCAGCCCTAAGTTTGTGGGCTACTTATTTGGAGAAGGTGCAGAATTCGATACATTCAGCACAGTTGTCTCCGCCTTCAAAGAGCAACTAAACCAGGCTAAGCAGTACTGGAGCCACTAAAATCTCAATAATACTTTTTGATAGCTAGTTATTATTTAATTTTAATTTAATTATATTGCACAGACATACTTCAATAGAGAACTTAAATATCCCGGTCAAGATCAGGGCTGTGATGTTCAAGGATCTGCAGACAGAAACCAACATGTGTTTTCTACCACATTATGGGAAACAGTTTCCACCCAAGAGTTAGCTAAGAGTTTAATCCTGCAATTAGTATGCTCTCTGCCCAGAAACTATCACTTGCAGCACAGCAAGACAGATGGATTTCGGATTAGAAAGAAAACTCTCCCACAACAGAGAAATGCACAATTCATCAGATATAACTTGGGACGGTGGTTCATACTCCTCTGAAGCAGCTCTGGGAGACAGGATATCAGAAAATTATTATTTGTATTTCATTCCAATACAAAGTGGGGCCCATTGTGTCAGACGCTGTATAAACAAATAGTAAGAGACGACTCCAGTCCCTAACATTTTGTAATCTAAATAGGCAAGGCTAACAAAATTCTACAGGAAATATAAGGATATGGCAAGGGAACGTGATTTCCCTGTGATCACAGAGTTGATTGGTGATAGAGCAAGGAGCCAAATCCAACTGTTTGGATTCCCAGCTCTGCAGTCTGTACTGTGGTTGACCTTACTATTAAATGATTATTACTTTCTCCTGAAGAGTTTCTTATATTTTACTGGTTTTCTTTTGTGTTTGGTGTTATTTGTGTGTCAAAATGGTTGTACAGAGAATAAGCCCCAGGAGGAGCAATAAGCTAGTTACCCAATTTACATTGAGAAAGAACAAAGCAATAGTAGATCTATAATCAAGGTGATTTTAAATGTTTGTATGGCATAGCAAGCAGATCTTTTTTATATATATATAAATATTTTAAAAGTGTACCATCAAGGATTACTTTAAGCCAAAATAGCAGCTGGCTTTGAAATTAATGAATATAATCTGTAACAGGTACATATATAAAGCATGAAGTAATTCCTGGCATTCTTCAGTTGATACAGTATCTGAAAGTTGGGGAGAAAACATTAGAATCCGGGAAAGCTACACAAAGTATTTTATTTTATGATTTTTTTTTTCCTGCAAGTGGATGAACAAGCATTACAAACATGCCCTACACCTGTAAGATCTAGTTATATGGCAGGTAACCAGGGAATATTCTGTGTTTTAAAATGAAATCTGCACATTGAATCAGGCAGAGAACAGCTGGCTTAGAAATCAGCCTGAGAATCAGAGTAATCTATGAAAGGTATTTGTGTTAGCATTAACCATTTTTGCATGCTGTCAGTGCAGAAGATACCCTCTGAGCCTCGGGGATTAAAGAAGTGGCTGGTATGACTTTCTGGAATTGGGTTGCCTTGTTGAGAATGGAAAACTCAATTCAAATTTAGTTATGAGAAAGCGATGTGAGCCCTTGTGCTTTGCTGCCGCACGGTGCGGGTTCGTGTTTTAAAAGGCAGGGTTTTCAGTCAAATCAGTGTCACGTTATTACAGAATAAGATTATGGGCATTTTTGCAGCCCTTGCTTTTTGGGCAACAGCTATAGACCGATCCGCATGTGTATCTGATACGCAACAGAAAAGCAAATAAAGATAAAAAGAACCTGTTCTTTAATAGCCAAAGAAGGCTAATTAAAACACAAAGCAGGGAGATGCAGTCTTGGATACAAGAAATGACTTAATTAACTTATGCTGTGTTCAGGAGCAATCTACCAGAACCGAGGAAGAGCAGGCATTCACTCGCTACAGCACCTCGAGTTAGAATATTTGGATGTGAATCCTGGTTTTTTTCTACAACCTGGAGTTGCCACAGCTACTTTGAATCCACGCTTTTAGATATGTCACTGCAGACTGAGCATGGATGCTTTTCCCTTGGATTTTGCTTGAGATTATGCCTGTACAAAATCATTTACATTAACTCAAAATAGGAAACTATAAGAGAAAATCAACTAAAATCAGATTAGCCAAAAAGCTAAATTTAAATGGAAACAAAAACTGTTAGTATGGAACAAAAGTGCCCACACACAGACTTGCTCCAAAATAACTAATTGTATGAAGTAAAACCAACTGTTATTTTGGTTCCAGTTTTTTGGGGGGTTTTTTTGGTTGGTTTGTTTGTTTGTTTTTTGGTTTTTTTTGAAGCCTTGGGACCTCTGGCAATTAAAATATAATTGTTCTTGTGATGCAAATACTTAAAACCATTCTAAGGCCCTTTTAAATTGCCAGCACAGCGCCAAGTAGACAGAGTGCTGCTGAGAACGGGGCCATCATATTTTATAAGGGTTTTTAGGAGACAACCCTTGCCAATCGCATGAGGTAAAAAGAAAGGAGGGTTTGCAGTGAAAAAGCAGATTGCGGGAAGCAGGAGAAACACAGTAAATGAAAAGCCACAAGGACAAATGGCAAAGGATCAAAGGTGAGGGGCTGTGTAGGAGGGAGGTGCTACTGATGCTCCCAGCCATTCAGGGATGGAAAAAATTCTCTTAAAACTAAGCACCTGCTGCTGGAGATTAGGGCTTCAAAATTGCAAACCGTGTCAGTAAAAGCATTTTGCTTTGCCATCTAAAGGGGAGCTAAAGGAAACAGCCAAAGTATTAGGAGGTGGAAAAAAAAAAGAGAATGGGGGGAAATATTTTAATGAAACCGAGCGGTGTACATTTAAGATGGGATATTGCTCAGGCTGGTTTCAATCCGATTTTAATTTTTGTTCCCCAGCTTTTCAGCTGTCTTCTTGAGAAAAAAAAAAAAAAAGAAAAGAGAGAGACTTTTAAGTTTAGTTTAGTTTAGTAAGGGAATAGGCAACCGAGCTTTGGATGGCTTCCTAACCTTGTGCCTCATTCCTCTTCATGGGTGTGTCTGACTCTTGAATTTCTTAATCCTGCTCTAGCCTTTTGCGGGTGAGGAGGGATGATTTCTGACTCTCTCTCTCCCCCCCATTGTAGGGTAGAACTCAAGGGCTGAAATCCCTTCCGAGGGAGGAAAGGCTGGCAAGGGTTAGAAACCACGAGAGCTTAGATACAGAACCAGCCTAAACTGAGCTGACACGGACACGCTCCTGTCTCTGTGCGTGTCCCCGGCGTGGCCCAGAGGTTTGGGGGTTTGATGGAGGCTGTTCCTCCTGCCCCCACACTGCTCGGATGCTCACAAGCCCAGGATGGCGTGTCAGGCATTGGCAGCAGGCAGTGGAAAGCCAAAAAGCCATCCCCCGGCCCTTCACGCTGAGACGGAGTTGATCAGGTTGTCGCTTGTAAATCGGTGGGGAAAAAACAACAAAAAAACAACCCAAACAAAAACCAACCAACCAAACAAAACCCAACCCAAACAAAAAAACCAACCAACCAAAAACAAACAAACAAACAAAGCTAAAAGCAGCCTAATTGGCACTGTGCCCTCTCTCTGGTCCCACTCCCCGACTCCAATTTAAGCGCTCCGTTTCCCTTTGAAGAATTTAAAATTAACCTGATGATGGCTTTCAAACAGGAAAACAAGAGGTTGCTAAAAGGACCTATACGTCTAGAGTCTTAGTTTCCCCTGCTTAATGAAGGGATATTCGCTCTTCTTCTCTGCTTTGAATACCAGATGTCTCTGCGCAGTCAAATTGAGACATCCTGAAAAAGAAAGGTTTTCAGATGTCCTCGGCTTATTTCTGGAAACTGGGCCCCCTTAAAGATGTCTCAAGTATGACACTCAAAAAAAGAGCCGTCCCAGATTGCACAGTGCTTTTCAAATCTCCGCCAGCGTTTTTAGGAGCCTCTGCCTCAAGGAGTCTGGGCACCTTACCCAAAAAGAGCTAAAAATGTAATTTGCAGTTCTTCAAGTAATCCAAAACAAAGTATCAAATCCCTTCCCATCTTCCTTTGCCAGGGAAAGTCCCCGCGCGCTGGAACTGGCCTCATTCGGCTGCACGAGGGACAGCGGGAGTAAATGGAGGGTGGAGTGGGAGAGCTTGTGGAAGAGCCATCAGGCTGTGCATAGCCCTCAGCCCTACTTAATCACGGATGCCTCGCTTGAGAATCGAGTTCCAAATATTTCCATGGTGCTCCAACATAGAGTTACCTGGCCGTCGTCTGTGCTGAAGAATTTCAACCACCAGAGTTTCCTTGGCTGGGCTGCAGCTGACGGCTTTTTCCATTATTTTAGTACTCACTCAGCAGATACTTACTTGGTGAGGGTCACTAACCAGGCAAGAAAGTATCGACCGACTGTTGAATTTTCCAAATGTGAAGGTTTTTTGTGGCCACAGAGGAACGGTCTAAAGATGCGTAGAATAAATGTGCGCGGCGATACCCGTATAGCACATGACAGACACAGGGCTTGACATCTAACTAAAAGTCTGATCTTTGCCTTTTTTGATAATACTGCACCCCTTCTGAGACTCCATCCTTTAGACAAAACAAGGGATTGTTGAGGAAAAATTAGTCACATGTAGAAGTTTTAAGAAGTGATTGAAGATAGCTCTGCTACAGGTGGGCTGAGAAAGGCTTTCATTTCTCAGTTTCTCTTTCTTAACAGGCTACGATGGATGTCATGAGACATTAATCATCCTAAACAAATGAATAAATCATCTGTACTAATATACAGATGGGTTGTGGGGAGGTTAGGGAACTAAAGCAAAGTGATGTGATAGACTGCTGCTGTCTTGAACCATTTGCCATCCAGCTCGCCTTCTGATCTGGCTACCAACTATTCCTGCTGCCACAGCAAGTTTGAGCATCATCAGAGGGCAATGCCAGGTGGACCCACAGAACAGACACCTCTGGCTTGTAAAGAGACTTAGAGAAGCGACAAATAATCATCTTAACATAAATTCCCATTGCAAGGTGTACTGAAAAGAGCTGGTCTGCTCTTTAGGGGTATAAAAAGGGGACGTAGGAAAAATGCATTTTCTTCTCTGCAATAATCTGTGCCCTGTTCTGATGTCTACAGACGGGTACAGAAATAACTGGACAAAGACTTCGAGTACAGGCTGCAGAAAAATGTTCCTTAGGAGCTGGAAGATCAGACTTGTGAACCTTTTGAGTGCGTTTGGGAGCAATAAACACATTTTCAAAAGTTGCTCAGGAGAATGTTTTGAATATTCCTTCAAACTTGTGTTAAAAGAAGGCCCAAAGTGTTTTTTGGTTTTTTTTTTTAATTTTTAGTTATTTTTGCCAGGTATTTAGAAAAAGCTTAAAAGCTTCCTATCCTGAAAAAGAAAAGTGCCTCTTTAGCGAGTAAGAAATCAGAGAGAAAATTGTAGGCAGCCTTAGGCTCGGGCTGTGTGCATTCTTCAGTGTGCATTGTCTTGCATCCCAGAATTAAGAGACTAGAATCAACTTCAGGCATCCAGACTTCAGCTGGTTGCCTAAAGAGTGAGGAAGAGCTCATCTGCTCCCACTCTGATGATGCACAGCTGGCCGAGAGGATTGCTTTTGGGGTCTCTGAAGAGCCAAAGTATCTATCCTATACGTGGAGACAGGAGATGGGAAAGGACAAATTGGTGTACTGAGGAGATGCAGACACTTTCTGGGTTGGCCGGTGTGGCTTATTCCAACATGCAGGGTCACATTAACCACAAGGCATGGGACTTGGAAATAGTTTTCACCAGGCTCAGTAGGAGAACCCCGAGGAGCTTCTTGCCTTCCTGCACAGCTGGGGGCATGATTCAGCTTCCAGGACCATGTGAGTGTGTTGCAACCAGGCGATTCTCTCTCCTTGCAAGAGGCTCGTTCCAGGTAGTGTTAGGACTTTTCTTCTTCCATACTAGGACTGCACTTCTCACTAATTACTCTCCTTAAGATACAGTAATTAAGACCTTTGGGTTTACAGTATAGAACCTGAAACAATATGTGGCTTTAATTCCTAAGTATCAGAGGAGGTTCAGGTAGGTCGTTTTAACTCCAGCCCTGTTGTGTGGAAACATTTTTGCTGTTTTGCAGAAATTCATGTGTTTTATGCCCAGAAATAACCATTACGGTCATATGGTCTGACCTCCTGCATAGCAAAAGCCTTTCAGCCCATAATTTCTGCATTAGGTACACATCCTGTGGTTAACCCGCATCCTGTGGTGGGATTATATATCGAGTTTTGTATTGATTAGATTATGACTTGGTACGAATTACAGTTTTAACTTGAATTTTTAGCAGTGTAGGGTTTGTAGTAGTGTAGCCTCTGTAGGGTTTTTCCTTTTAGAGTTTTGCGGGGCTTGTCCCAGTTACTCTTCTTTGCCATCTTGTTCCTCAGCTCCTTCCTGCAACAGCAATTGATGTTAAGCTAGAACTTTCTAACTTCCTTGCCTTGGGCTTGCACAGACTGCATACACCTTCCATGGCACTGTAGAGATGGAAGAAGTTGTTCCATGAAGGCTGGAACTAAGTATCATTTTTTCCTAAAAAACTAAGTATCATTTTACATCCTTTATAAAAACCCTACGTGTAGTCCTTATGATAACCTCAACTTCCCTCGTGTCCTTTACGCCTTGTCTTCCCAGTGAAGGACAGTATGTCCTAGGTGACTCTTATACTGCTGTGCTTGTACTTACTGGTGACCCATTTGCAGCCAAACAGAATATGAAACAACTGAGTTCTTTGCTTTTTTGTGTGTTTGGTTGTTTTTGTGTTTTTTTTTTTAACATCATCAGGGCAGTAATTTAGGTGTCTGTCCTTCAGCAGTTGCCAATTTTCGCAACACTGGTAAGAACTTAATTTTCCTTGGGATTTCTAAATTTTTGTTGAGATTGACAGGTTCAGAAGTTACTGTGTGTGGCGGGAACAAGGCAGACAAACAGATGATTAGAAAGACAGCACAGACACGTAAATTTGTTTCCTTAGGAAATGGAGCTACAGATTATTACCTGGGGAATTTACGGATCTTTAAAATTGCTACCTCTGGGTATTCTTACTAGTCATCTTCCTTCCTGTCTTTCTTTGAATCTTCTCTTAAGGTCTCTGGAGGTTTTGGGAAGGAGAGGGACCATGTGAGTCTGTGCAAAAAATTAGGCCACATTTTCAGCGTTGTGAGGCGATACACGTGGGAAGCAGGAGACACCACCTCACTGGGACTTTCTTAAAGCTTTTAGCTTCCAAGAGTCCTCTCACAAATTTGCGTTGTTCGAATGGTGTAATTACGTGGGATTACTCTCAAATATGCAACCAGAGTGACTGATAAATGATTTCCTTTACTCCAGCAGTCAAGCAAGATTAATTAGGTACAGTTAGTATGGTGACACTTTGAAAATGCAAAGCATTATATAAATGTTGAGTGGTATTTATACTGATTATATACAGGATGTTGGTTGATAGGAAAGACATAAAATGTTTTTTAATGCATTTCTATATATGCAGCTTCAGGTAAGAAAGTACTTTTATAAATGTACTTGGCAAAGGGTTTTAAGAATTATGTAATGGGTGCTTTGAATGCCTAAGTGTGGGTTTAAAAGTGGCCTGATTTTTAGACACCCATCTATGGCTCTCACACGTAAACTGTGTTTATGCTCTGCCTGTCAACTCGTTCTCCTCACAATGCTGAGCTTTTGCGTTCTTGAGTCTTGTGACGTTGTTCAATCCTCATCACTCTCCCATGGCAGTCACCATTGGCCAAATGAGAAAAGGTGGACAGATGGCTTGTAGGTATTTCTAGTGCTGCTACTATTTACTGCCCTAGTGATTTTACTATTTACTACTAATATTTACTGATTTATTTATATTTGCATTTAGGTTTACTTTTTTTTTTTTTTATTACCATTTGAAAAGGTTTATCCATCCTCCACACTCTCAGTTACTCATTTGTACTCATCCTGCCAAAGTTTTCCACCCTCTCAGCTGTGCTGGATGCCAAGTGAACACTTTGTGTGGCTGTGCTCTAAGTGGGGGAGGAAGTGGAAGCTGCAATGAGGGAAGAAGGAGCAAGTCGTTCAATATTATCTCCTTAATTGCCTTTTTTTTTTTTAAAATCTATTACAAGTTGTTCTTAAGAAGGTAATTCAGCAGCACTAATGTAATGCAAAAAGAAAGGATTTTTTACAGTGATTACATAGATTCCTGAAAAGTCCTCCAAGCTCCCAAACTTTCAGATCTGTGGTAAGGAATAGAAAAATGTGGTAGTTCCCCAGATAGGATGGAATGGATCCTTCGTTCTGGAGATTTCTGTGAAGACTGTGTTCACTACTTGTACCAGCAGGACTTTTTAATGAGTCTTTTTGTCTGTGTGTACTTTTCTACCTGGTGTTTCATCAAGGGGAGGAAGCCTGGTGTAAAGGCAGCGTAGCTGAGCTGGGCTGTACTGTGTGCTTGGGCACCCCATCTTCTCAGCTGTGGGTAATGGATTGACCAGAGTCATGGCTGGGACCAAAGAGAAGTCCACTTGCTCAAAATGAAGTCTCCCTGGTCCTCTCCTGGTAACATAACCCCGCACACATCAATTCTAGCAACCAGAGGTCCTCCTTGGCTGCCATGGAGCCATTCTTGCTGACTTATTTTGTGTTGTTTCCCTTTTGATTGCCTTAAAAGTCACTGGTTGTTTCCTGCGGATCCTCCTTTAGGCCGGTTTCGTAACCAGCCGATTGCATGATCCAAACACTTGACCTGTGGTATATATGGGACCTGGGTGCGAACGTATGGGCTCTGGGCCATCGCTGTTGACTGTTGGTGGTGCTTCGCTGGAATTGCGAAACCGTTATGTGGCAACACCATGTTGTTGGAAGAGGCACAAGTGTTTGGTTTGTTTTCCTGTGATTCCTAAATGCATATAAACCACACTGAGAGCTGGGGTGGAATTAACTGATGAGTGGTGTTGGGTTTCCCATTGCTCTTCTTTTGCAAAAAAGGTAGATGGTACGTTGCAAGCTGAACGTATACCCACACATTAGTTCCAACTTCCGCTTTCTTTTCCTTGTCCTACTCAAATCATAACAAATAACCATGACTTATCCCTAAGCTTGGCTGTCTTTATATAGTTGGAGAGTTGGATTGCTTCAATATGCTCTAACCTGTGCTTTAGAAAAAGCATTACCTGGTGAGTGCTGCCCAGTGCTGCAGGACTGCTGTTTGTCAGGAAAAAGCAAAGATTATTACCTTCACCCACTTGTATATACTGTGCTTTGCACCTTTAATATCATTCATATCCAACTTTCATTTCTGCTGCTGGTGGAGTAAGACTGGCTTTGTTTCTGCAGCCCCAAATCTCAGCAGTGCCCGGTGACAGAGTACAAAGACCAAGGTCACCTGTTTCGCCTGTTCAGGGTGAATGTTCAAAAGCATTTAGTTCCTACAGAGCCCTTCCCGTGGACCTGTTTCAGTGGCTTTATGTCATTTTTCACTTTTGCTTTAATGTGTTTAGTGTGTCTTAACCTAACAGCTCAGATTGACCCCTAGCAATACTAGAGTAGGTAGGTGCTACAGAAGTAAACTTTATTATTATGGTGACGTTGAGTTCAAAGTACTGAAAGTCTTCAAGGTATCTTGACTATTAACTCTTGTACTTTATGTGGAATGCACAGCATGTATTTTAGCAATGTTCCGAAGTCAAAATGATACCAATAATAAAAGGAGATTAGCCTAGAATTTAAACGTGGTGAAAGGGCTTTTTGTTTTATTGGCAACGATAATCAAAGCAAAAATAGAAATAGGCTTCTTTTAATTTTTACAGGACAAAGGTAAATCACAGCTACTGCTCGTTCTTTCATTGCTTTTGTCAGGTGACCATACAGTGTCCCTTTAACTTCATGGCTGAATTGAATACAGTGTCCTCTTTACAGCCAAGATGCAGAGGTGACTGCCGTCCTACCTCCTCCAACTGGTCACCCTGCTTCTACCCCAGCAAGGGCCTGTTTTCATCTGCAGGGGTCCCTGTAACTCACCCACATGCAAATGCTTCTGACCTTAATTAAAGCAGTTCACCTCTCTCTGCCTCAAGGGATGGTTTCCTCATAAGGCAGTTGTGTTTAATTAGCATTTGCATAGCGTTCTGCTGGTTGCTCTCTGGGAGCGTTGTTGTTGGGTAGGAGCGTGGGATTGCTGAAGCCTGACTGGCAAGCTTTGCACCCTCCTAATTGAGACAGAAGCCAAGTAGAAGTTACACAAGGAAAGAACAGAGAATCGTTAATGATGGATCATTAGCAAGTAGCTCCTTTGAATGAATGTAGATAACTTTATAACTCTATCAAAGTGAAAAGTAGCATGATGAATTATGCGTCAAACAATAAAAGCTCAAGGAAGACACTGGTTTTATAATTGCTGTGCAATTTTCTAGCGTGCTCTAGTTTGTAAGATTGATTTCTTTGGGAAGTGTGAAGCATTCTATACCTGTTGTAGACTTAATGTCAATTTTGGGGTTTTTTTTCTCATTAGAGGTTTTTATTCTGTGTCTTTTGATATCACTGCAAAAAATCCCAGGGTTTGAGAGAGGCAAATTTTATCCTAGCACAATTTTGCACAAGCAAGTGAAAAGTGTATAGCTACTAAACAACCAGTTCCTTTGAGGGTTTGCTGATTTCTCAGTGTAAAGAGCTCTCAGATATGCACACCTGAAATAAGATTGCTTTATATTTATATACTACTATATTTTTTAATAGAAATTGCCTAATAGTTTTGTGGCTCCATTGAATCTCTAGACTAATAAATCTCTAAGGGGCATTTTTTCCCTGAAATTATCTTCAGAAGCATTTCAGCTGGCACAGATAGATCATTCCTGTGGCTTGCACTGATGCCAGTGCAGCCCTCAGGCAGTCCTAGGAAGAGGAATTAATTCCAATATTGCCTCGTGATGTCACCTGTCTCTTTAAAATGTGATTTAAAATGTGAATTTCTCACTTGAGATTTTCTCTGAAAATTGAACTGTGTTCAAAGTGACTAGAATTAGAGGAATAAGTTAATAGGAATGTTACCTTTGATGTGAGCTGTTTCTTAGTTTTCTATTCTAATGATTATTAGTGGGTGAAAGGGACTGTGAGAGATCATCTAATGCATCAGCAAGCCTCAGGGATTAGCTATAGGATCAGCTATGCTAGAATAATTCTTATTCCTAAAGACCTGCTTGATAAGAGCTCTGCAGCTTCCTCTCATGACCTCTTTCAGCCTTTTCCTACCCTTACCATTATAAAAGTTTATTTTCTAAAACCTGTCTTCAGTTTCCCTTCTTGCAATTTAAACAAATTATTTCTCATTCATCTTGGACATGAAAAAGGATTGCAGAAAGGTTGCCTGGATTTGGGGGAGGGGTCAATTTTGGGGTGGTGGGTTTTTTTTACATTTTTTGAAGATAGTTTTGAAGATGTTTTTCCCTAGCCCTTCGCTTCAAGTCTGCAGTCCCACTTTGTTCAGTTTGTCGTGTTTTCTCTGATCAATTCAGTTGCTATCCTGTAGAACCTCTTCAGGTGTTCCAGATGGCTGTGCGGTGGGGGCCCCCACACCAGACACTGCTCCAGCTGTGCCTGCCAGCTTTAACTAGAGCAAAAAGATTATTTCATGTGTCCTGCAGGCTTCTCTCTTGTCTGTACATCTCTGTATGA
The DNA here is from genome assembly GCA_004320125.1 of Scolopax mira. Classification (NCBI taxonomy): domain Eukaryota; kingdom Metazoa; phylum Chordata; class Aves; order Charadriiformes; family Scolopacidae; genus Scolopax; species Scolopax mira. Next base: position 118,553 of record BJBW01007466.1, on the reverse strand, counting down.
CGCTTCCCTTTTTCGCAACAGCATCATGTTGTTGACTCGTCGTCACTTTGTGATCTAGAATAACCCTTAGCTATTGATACCTTGTTATTTGTCCCCTGCCCTGTATTTATCAAACTGAATGCAGTTTTTTGCCCTTGACTGTTGTTGAATTTCACCCTGTTTTATCAGACCATTTCTCCAGATCTGAAATCTGCTTCACTGGTAGTTTTAGCTTGAAGTCCTCAGAAACCTGAACAGGTATGATCTGAGTTCCATCAGCAAACCCACTAAAACTCACAGAATCATAGAACTGTCTAGGTTAGAAGGGACCTTTACGTCCAACCATCAACATGACTCACAAAAACCATCACTAAACCACGTCTCTAAGCAGTGTCAACCCCTCTTTTAAATCCCTCCAGGAATGGTGCCTCAACCCCTTCCCTGGGCAGCCCATTCCAAAGCTTAAGAACCCCTTCCATGTAAAAATGTTTCCTTATCTCCAGTCTGAACCTCCCCTGGCACCACTTGAGGTCATTTCCTCTTGTCCCATGGCCTGCGACTTGGGAGTAGAGACTGGCTTCACTCTCCTTTCAGGGAGTTGGAGAGAGTGAGAAGGTCTCCCCTCAGCCTCCTTTACTCTAGGCTGAAACCCCCAGCTCCCTCAGCCTCTCCTCACAGGACTTCTTCTCCAGACCCCTCACCAGCTCCCTTGCCCTTCTCTGGACCTGCTCCAGCACCTCAATGTATTTTCTGTGTGCAGGGTCCCAAAAATGTACTGATTACCGTTTCCTCCTGAACAGATTTCTTTGGAGCTCACTTGAAATATTCTTCTAGTTTAGATTATCTCAGGTAGGAATTCTCTGAATATGATTTCCCTCTCAGCATTGCTCTTGGCTTTGGATTTACCTGGACCATGTTTCTTTCGTGAGTTTATGGAAAATGTCAGAGAATTTTCTTTCTGAAATTCAAATCTTGATCTGGCATCCTAGTGGTTGGAGGGTCATCTCACCCAGCTTTCTACATCTGGGTGGTAGAGGTCTGCATCTAAGGTATTTTTCTGCCCTCTCCTTTATGGAGAAACATAGGTGATCACAATTCATCTGGCCAGGTTTAGTCATTTACCAGTGTTTTAGAAGAACTACACTGTAAATGTGTCTTTTCATCTGCATTAACTCTAAAAGTTAAGCAACTAAACTTCTCTATCTAGGCTATCGGCACCTAAAGTTAGGCAGGATTTATCTCCCCTCTAGCCCTTCTTCTGGTAGAAAGAGAAAGGTTCAGGCATACATGACTTGTTCTTAACAGATACACACTGGCTGTTTCTCATCTCCTGAGTACTTTCGATGTGATTATTTGCTACAGTATTCAGTGGAGCTTGAACTTAAAAAAATTGGTCTGCAATTTCCCACTTCAACCTCTTTTCTGTATTAAACACAGGAACCATACCTGCCCTCTTCCAGGAGCATATGCATCAGGAACGTACCTGTTTTTCTTAAAAAACCTAGTTTTCTAAGCATCCTTTACCTTATTTTATCCCGCTGAGAGGTGGATAACTTTACTGTATTAACGATTTGATCACAGTTGATGAAGACTGTTGAAAAAATGGCATTTTGGGGCATGCTGCATGACTTATGTCAGAGTCTCTCCTCAAATAAGCAGTAACTCAAGTAGTGGACTTCCGATTCATGCCTTGATAGGATGACTTCTTGCTGTGGTTCATATCCCTTGCTGGTTGACATCCTGCTCCTTCAGACAGAAATCAAACACAGTCCTGCCTATTAAGGTGCCCTATGTCTTTCTTTGTGTTTCTAAGTAAAGCTGCAGTGTCATAGGCAAAGACATAAGCACATGTAACCCTTTCTGTCAATTGTTTTAGGTGCTGTAAGAAAGATCATAAATATGAATAGGGGAGTCCTTTTGCCAGTTGTCCAAAGCATCAGAGGTTCTTATGTTTTGAACTAAAGTTTTCAACTGATGATTTGGAAAATTACTCTCATCGAGTACTGTGCCCAGTTTTGGACCCCCTACCACAAGAAAGATATTGAGGGGCTGGAGTGGGTCCAGAGAAGGGCAATGGAGCTGGTGAGGGGTCAGGAGAACAAGTCTTATGAGGAGAGGCTGAGGGAGCTGGGGGTGTTCAGTCTGGGGAAGAGGAGGCCGAGGGGAGACCTTCTGGCTCTCTCCAACTCCCTGAAAGGAGGCTGTAGAGAGGTGGGGGTCGGTCTCTTCTCCCATGTCCCAGGCCATGGGACAAGAGGAAATGGCCTCAAGTTGCACCACGGGAGGTTCAGATTGGAGATTAGGAAATATTTCTTTACTGAAAGGGTTGCCTGGCATTGGAATGGGCTGCCCAGGGAGGTGGTTGAGGCACCACCCCTGGAGGTATTCAAGAGAGGAGTTGACATGGTGCTTGGGGATATGGATTAGTGTTGGGTTGGTGTTGTTTTGGGTGTGGTGTGGTTGGGGTTTTTTTGTGGGTTTATTTTTTTATTATTGTTTGGGTTTTTGGTGGGGTTTTTTTGTTTGTTTTTCATTGTTTGGACTAGATGATCTTAAAAGATCCCTTCCTTTTAAGGGACCTTTCTTAGGTCCCTTAGATGATTCTGTGATTCTATTATTCTGTGATCTATTTCTCTATAAAACAGTTAAGTCATTCTATGCATACACCAAGCGCGTACCTCAGTTTTGACCCCAGAGTCAATTTGTGGCTCATTCTCTCCTCTGAGACTGACAGTAATGGTGTAGCTACTAGTCTGTAAGGAACTATACTGGAATCTCTGTCATCTTACTGCAGAGGATTGCTAAAAAGTGAAATCTGACAACCTGCAACGGACATCAAAGTCTTCATATTGTTGCCAGCCTCCCTAAGTGATTTCCCCCTTTGAGATTATTCTTGCCAGAGTAACCAAACCACTGTTGAGTTTCTTACGGCTGCCGCTACCTATATTTTTGATAGAAAACATAAAACAAGCTGGAAACACCTTTGCTGTTCGTGATGTCAGTTCTACATCACTGCAAGGTGATGGAGCACACTGCAGGGTACTCAAGCTGTTGCTGACTGGAGATGGTGCTTCCCATCATCCGGTGTGCTGCTCCGACACCAGTAACAGCATGTTACATGTGACATTTCATTGTGTTCTTATGGTTGTGCTGCCTCCTGTTGTAGACAGAGTGTGGGGATTTCTCCACCACCTCCC